>NMRB01001665.1:126572-159863 GCA_002633025.1 Notospermus geniculatus | reverse complement strand
ACAAGGAAAAGGTGCCCATTCGTTTGCGTCCGTCGTTTTTATAGGCTCTTTGTTTGTTTGTATGAAATATAACTTTATTCAAAGAAATGAAACGGCCAAAGCCAAGGCATTGTGGCCCTATACAAAATAAAGATGATAAACAGGAAGTCAGTTGCCAGAATCTTAGCAAATTTTCGACCCCAAGCGGGGTCTTCTTCAGGCTGGCACTTTCAAGTCGAGCTACAAGAAGTGCTTTCTCTTTCTTCGGCTGATACAAAATATTATATATTTTGTATCAGATATATACAATAGACTAAAGATATATACAAGATATATTTTGAACAAAGGAAACGTGCGGGTTCTGATGTGGTAGCGCTCTGAATTCCCCCACCACCGATCTCCATTGCGACTTGCTACTAAAATTTAAATTTAAGGGAAGGGCGCAGTAAAGGAAAAAAACATGAATGAGTTAGCGAAAAAGCTACCCATTGAAAAAAACAGAGGCTCTTTCTGCGAGCATTACAGAATTATGTCAACCGTATGCCTAACAAAGGCTTTTCATGTGCGAGTCTGTACATGTACAAGGCACTGAATCTCTATTAGCAAAATGGAATGAGAGTTTTGATTGACATGTACGACGGCTTTTCATCTGTTGATTTTTGAGCATAGACCAACGTGGTTTAAGGCACAGGCCCCTGGAGAGTTGGTCAGTAGAGTATTCCTCGTAAAATCGGGGGAAAGTGAGCATACAATGGCCAAATCTATACTATATAGTATAGTATAGATTTGGCCATTGTATGCTCACTTTCCCCCGATTTTACGAGGAATACTCTACTGACCAACTCTCCAGGGGCCTGTGTTTAAGGCGAACAGGATTACTCTAATCTATGCAGTAATAGTGGCGCGACATCCAAACTTGGCCAAGCAAACTAATCACTGGGTACGAGATTGATAAATTTTCAGTCACACCGGTGATTTCAACAAAACGATTACCTGCAAATGATGTCACCTCACTTAAAAAAAGTTAAAGTTAAAGTTCGGGTTTATAGTCTGACATCAACAACGGTAGAGGTGTCATCCGAATTTACACTTTAACCCCAGTGAGTCTGTCCTGAAACCTTTCAGTAGAACTCAGATGAGCTGCTTATTCAGCGCTACAATCCGACCGGTACCCAACCTGGGTGGAGAGAGGCCGGTGAGGCAAAGAGACTTGCCCAAAGTCTCACGCCCAGTGGGATTCGAACCCAAGACCCTCTGACCGCTAGTCGGAGGCCCGAACCACTACACTACCGTGGCTCCTTCTGATATGAAGTATTACCGCTATCCTCATGGTTCTTCAGCAATTAAGTGCTTGTCCTGCTGGCATTCCGATTCGGAAAATGCGCAAATGTCTAAACTAGCCCATCTCTCACACCGAAACCGTCCTCGATTTACGCTTCATCGCAGATATTCAATGTTGCCAATGTGCACTATCAATGAAATCTGTCCGTCGTTTGATCACTAGCAAATCGTACCAACTTGAACAGCGAATAAAAGGATGGTGCATCCGATTGATTCGTGCAGTTCCTGACGATGGAGAATATGTGGCAGCCTGGCAGGATGATGGCAGCTTTATCCTACTCTCCATTCCACTTTCGAGTGGCGCGAGGTTTATGAACGATAGCTCCGCAACGGCTGGGTCAAATTTGTCGAAACATACGTCAATCGATTCATCTTTCTTGCCGCTACAGCCATCATCGCTGTCATTTTCCCAAAAAACGTGACAGAAAAAAGGTCTCTCACCAATCACAGTTCGTGTTTACGGCCGAAATGGCGGCCATTTTGAAATGACGCAATGCATCGCGCACGTGTAAACCGCACTGAACAACATGGCGAAATGAAATGGGTTTTGAGAAAGGGATCCGTTATGCAGGCCTTACGCGAAAAATGAAGATAGCAGAAAGATACCGAGAAGAAAGACAAGTCAATTGATGTATGGTATATGTCAATTTTGACCCAGCCGTTCCGGAGATATTGGCTGAAAACCTCGCGCCACTCGGATGTGGAATGAAGTGTATAGATTCTTTCATTCATGAGTATCTCATCTTGGGAACTGTTCTCCTTTACATAACTACTCAGAAGTATTAGAAACTGCTCTTCTTCCGAGCATAAAGTATGGCAAATGCTGGCCTCGCCTAAACAAAATCATTGACTAGCCCAAAACCAATCATTTGAAAAACACCTAGGGCTACTATCAAAGTTGAGCTTATCAATATTGTTGGCCGATTTATTTGGTATTTTTCCGTCATTGAAATAACAGGAAGAGCGTTATTTGTGAGGCGTACCTCATTATGATATCGTATGAACCGATATACAGTGCGTCTCAGAAAGGAAACTCAAAAATAATTGATCAGTATGACCTAGTTATTAATTTTATGAGTATAAAAGTGATTGCGTCATATTCTAGGGAGTAATATCATTTGATCACAGAATGCTGAACACCATTGCTTTCAAGATGCGACCTAAAAACCCAAAAGGGGCTGGGGGATAAGGTTCAAAGTTACCAAATGGGCAAAACTCGGAAAGCATTGGGTTGATTTGCATGGAAATGGCAGGGTTTACACCTTATACTAGTCGTTCACAAATATATCATGAATAGACAATATCAGTTCATCTAGGTCTTAATTTACTGAAACAATGCTGCTTGAGACTGCATTAGAGTAGAGAAAACACGATTTGGGACTAGAAGTCGACATGCACTCTAAGGCAATGATACTACATGTAATCACAATCCTAATAATAATCATAGTGTAATTATTATAGGATGAGGAACAAGCAATGGTTGAATTTCGGATTTATTTTACTGTGGGTACAAACTTGACGCTAGGTGGCGATATCTGAGAATATCACCACCAGTATCGGCGCTAGGTTTCCGTCTCGAAAAGTTGTGCGCGCGCGGAGCTAACAGTAGAAATTCTTCTATTTGTAAAGTGGTTACCCATCACGTCGTTTTCTACGCTTACAATATATCGTTGAAGATAGGTGTATAAAGGTATAGAGTGATACAAACATCGGTCGAGTAGATTTAAAGTAATAATAAAGTTATTCTGTTTCATTTTCGACAAGATAAATACTGTTTTATGCAAATAATATCATTTTAAAAAAGAAGTTCGCGTCACGTGATAGACCAACCCACCGACGATGACGTCAAGATTTTCAAGATGGCGATCTAGCGTCAATGGCAGTGTTAAAATTTTCGTCCAAGTATCAAAACCTTTCAACGCTGCGTGGAGTATGGTGTCGGTATTCACAAGAGAGAACAGCCCAAACAACTTCCCAGCCAGTGCAAGTAGTCTAATAGGCTATCTTTGTTCTGTGCGTTTAGGCCTCCATGCTCAAAAATAAATCTTTGCAACCAACCTACTCTTTGTGTTTTTCCTCTGGTCTGATGTCGGCCAGGCAATTATACGATGCTCTTCGTCATTGAAAATTTGGTAACGGTCTTCTCCAGAGACAGAGACTTTTAGAACGAACCGTAAGGGCGAATCCGTTCTCTTCTTCACGCCCTGCAGCCTGTTAATCGCGGGGCAAGGCTTCCTGATGTTAAGGGTATACACATTTAGTACCCTGCTAACTCTATGATCGAGCGATGTCTTCAAACTAAGGGCTTCAAAAGCAACAAATTGGTTCCCAAGGAGATATGCCTTTTTACTTAGTGTGAATCCCTGTTTTGTGCGTAAAACGTTTGTAAAGTTCATATACATGCTCCCCTTTTCAAATACAGCAATACTGAAGACACCTGACGGGTCAAATTTAAACTTGAATATATTACCATTTTCATCGAAGTAATAATTGTGTACCAGCGCCGAAATCGGACGTTGTGAACCCATGCCTTTCCAGTCGTCCTCGTCAAGAAAGCGGTATGTTTCACCGGGTAGAACCCTGACTTGTTCTAGTCTCAGAAAAAAATCGATGTCTCTTATTCTGTAGACGCTGTACCGAGATTTAGTCCTCACTCTCGGTGAACTTTCGCGCGGTACGTGAGTACAAATGTATGTAACTTTAAATAATGCAATATCGTTGCGAACGATCATATTCAGCCTTCTGAAAACATACCCGTTTGGGCCTCGGGTTCTTTTGAATTTATCATAAGGCAAATAAAGTTTGCGGCGATTGTGTCCCGTCAGGTCAAAAGCATTCGAAGTCTCCTTGGAGAATATTCCCACCACGCCATTTCCATAATCACCAGCGATGTACGCAAGATCCAAAATTTGATAATTATAAACTAATTCATAACGAGCATCTTTCCTTGTATACACGTATACGTTCAATGGGTTCATTCCTAGTATGGGTTTCATAGCGAACCCAAGAAATGCTTTTGAGTTTCTATGATAATGCCATATGGACGATACTTTCGAAAAATCACCTTTGATTTCGACAGTACTTCTTTCTTTGAAAATGCCCACCTGAAAAAGTGGAAGTAGTCCATTCAAATCAAATGAAAAAATCATATAGGCCTACCGTGCAAAGTAAGTTGGCGATAATGAAATGGCCCATGGACCATATCATCATTTGTTTGAATGTACCGGAGGAACAAATGACAGAAATGCTAAGTTGAAATGTCCCAGGGTAACATGATCATGCTCAAAACTTGCCATATTTGTGTATGTAGAGGTTATCTACATAGGCCTACCAGGTTAGAAGATTCTAGTTGATATTATTAAAGTTTTAATTTGGGTAAGAGTGGGGTGTCAACCATCAATTTGAAGACAAAAGGCCGAAAACATGGAATACACATAAAGGGTATCTCTATTTTTCTAAGATGTCTGCCAGGCAGCAATATCCGTAGGGCTAATATTCGGAGTTCACAAAAGAGGTGTTCATGTTCACTAAGAGACAAAAAAAATTCTACCCAGTAGTTTGAGAGATAAGGACGAAAGGTCATTTTCCAAGATGGCAGCCTGGCGGCCATATTTCAAATTCGATCCAGCCAAAATTCGCTGTACTCATAGAGGGTACATGCACTTAGACACATTATCAATCAAAACTAGAAATTGACTTGTCAGTCAATTTGAAGACCGCCCTTGGATATTCGGAAACTAGCGAGAGAGGTCACTGAACATAATGAGTTGTCAAGTGCAAAAAAATGTAGTTGTACAGGGTGACCCAAAAAAAATGAGACCCATGAACATGTTAATAAAAACTTTAATTTTCAGGCTACAGCAACCAAACTTCACACATGTTATCTCAACTTAATGCACGGCCTGCACACCAAGTTTCATAAGTCAGGGCTTATCACTTTCCGTTTAATGACGTCTTTCCATAATGTGCTCAAGATGAGCCCCTCGGCGCTGGCGGCACACTTGAACACGACGCGCGAAGTTCTCAATAACTCGAACGTACTCCTCCTTTGGAATCTCACGAATCTTCGCAGTTATGGCCTCCTTCAACTCGTGAATGTTTTGGGGATTATTCCTATAGACATTGTCTTTGAGGTAGCCCTCATTGTCTTTGAGGTAGAACTCCGGGGGGTTCAGGTCTGGCGAGTGTGAAGCCCATTCAGGGTCACACCTCCGACTGATAAGGCGATCCTGAAAGTGTTCGCGCAGACAATTCAGCGAGTCATTTGAGGTGTGGGGAGTTGCCCCTGCTGAAACCATTGATCCTCCCTTATAAACCCCCTTCGTCGGCCGAGTACAGCCCAAAACTTGCGGAGGACCCCTAGGTAACGCTCTGTATTCACAGTAACTGCACGCTCGTTCTCATCCTCAAACCAGAATGGCCCGATGATTCCATGTGTTGATATCGCAACCCACGCAGTGCACTTAACGGAATGAAGAGGCCTCTGTAGGCAATCCTGGGGTCACGAGTTGAAGGAGGCCATAACTGCGAAGATTCGTGAGATTCCAAAGGAGGAGTGCGTTCGAGTTATTGAGAACTTCGCGGGTCGTGTTCAAGTGTGCCGCCAGAACCGAGGGGCTCATCTTGAGCACATTATGGAAAGACGTCATTAAACGGAAAGTGATAAGCCCTGACTAATGAAACTTGGTGTGCAGGCCGTGCATTAAGTTGAGATAACATGTGTGAAGTTTGGTTGCTGTAGCCTGAAAATTAAAGTTTTTATTAACATGTTCATGGGTCTCATTTTTATTTAAAAAGGCTGCGAAAAGAGAGGGTTAATTGGCGAGGTTCGATAGACAGGATCAAGAGGTCATTTACTTTACAGACTGAAAGATCAACATAAGATGCGCAATCCAAAATACCATGTTTTATTTTTGTGATTATCAAAATTTACACAATATAGATCATCATCCTATGTACATTTACAGTACAGTCTTTTCTGGTCTCTCCAACTGAAAAGTGCCTGAGGAAGACCCCGGTTGGGGTCGAAAATTCGCAAGGTTCTGGAAGTTGACTTCTTGATATTTATCATATACCCGAGTACAGTATGTTCTGCGGTACCGCCTGGAGCTGCAGCTTTTTTTGTCAAAAACACCGCACAAAAACCAACAAAATCGACGTGGACGAATGCTGGCCGTCCTAAAATCACATTTTATGTTCAATAATACAAGAACTGTTAGACTGATATGCTACAAATCGCCTGAAATCGAAGGGGGATGTCCGCTCCGACCACCATCATGATCCGGGGTGTGATACGCGTTCCGTATCATCCCACTGATATGATACGCCCTCTGTGAACTAATCAGCTTTGATTTAAGGGGCTTTGCGAGGCCTTTTGGCTCACTTCCTGGAAAGACGCGGCCGTCTCACTCCGATGGGCTCACTCCATCAACATTCGCGCATTAATACAAAAACAACGGTGCTCTGACATGGCGGATATGCATGCGGTGATACAAGTGGCATCGGTGGGGTAATTTTTGTCATTTTTTGCGCTTCTTGTGGTATATGACAAATATAAAACCACACTCGTAAGATTTCCGAGGTAGCAGAACACACGAGTGGTGATCTTTCGCCAGGAACTCCCGAGACCGAAGGTCGAGGGGGTTCCGGGCGAAAGATCATCACGAGTGTGTTCTGCTACCTCGGAAATCTCACGAGTGTGGTTTTATGATTTTATCAATGTAGAGTGACATAACCCCAGCCGCTCCTGAATCAACCACGACTCGTGTTGACTGCAACCAGGAACAACTGCAAACCCAAACTGGAAACTGGTAAAGTGGAAGATGAAGAAGATTGAGAAAAATGTTTGAATGTGATGTTTTTACTGTCCAGTTGAAGGATTATGGTGATAAATACACATGTACATCACATAAGATTCATTGGCACCTGAGGCTTGACACTCGTCCCCAGTGGCCTCGAGCTTAAAGCCGCACAGTATACACCGCTACTCACTCCCAGTTTGGTCGAAATATAGTGCAACCTCATTTACAGGCGTGCGTAGTGTGTAGAACCATAGAACCACATATTATAGCATTATCCTGCATCGAGGTTTTGGGAATCCCCAATGCTGTGTGCAGTCTTGCGCAGCCAGCCGTTTCGTTCCACAATAGCATTGCTACGGATCCCCAGATTCGAAACAGCGACTGGGTGGCCGAGACTATTAGTATGCTCGCCGATTATGACCCATCTGTCTATACTGTGCGGCTTTAATACTAGTTATACGCTCTCAACCACTGGCACATATGGGGCCTAATCATGTTTCTGAACGCTTGATAGCGCACACTGTCATCAACCAATCAGCCAGCAGTATTTCACGCCCGCAACTATGGGAAAACATGAAACATTTTCTTATTAGCTGATCGCTCATTGGCTGGTTGATCGAGCGCGTTCTCAACAACTGGTAGTGACATCCATTCCATCATGACTGTCTACCAGCCTGGTTCCCTGTCAGTTCATTGCTCTTCATACATGTCATATTCAGCACAGTAGTGAAAAGTGGTCAGAAGATCAGTCTACTTTAGACTGATCCTGTGACCATCCACAAATACACTGATTGGGAGGTGGACAGGGAACCAGTGACTTAGGCAGCAATGATGGAATGGTGGTTCATGTCCACATGAGATGATCAAAATGAACCGATTTCTCACAAAACTTTGTGTAATTTATAATTTATAGAAGTCTGTTGTGAAAATACAATCTTTACGGACTGTATTGGTAGGTGTGATTTCGTTTTTTAGGTGTTGAAAACGTTGCCTGAAAATCGGGTCCCGTGTATGCGTAGAACATTTTCCCAAAGCATTCGTTTCACCACATGTTTATTATTGTAGTAGGTAGAGGGAATGATGTAAAGGCACCCTGCATCAGCTCACAGACATAACAGGCCAGCCAAAAAATGTGAGTTACAGCTTCGTGTGCGAGGGACGGAAAAAGTTGATTTTTTTCTGTGTACTCTCCTCCCAATACTACCCAAAACTAAACGCAAACAAACCAAACCTCTACATGTAAACGTCCACGACACCAAGCAAAAACCATCTCACTGGCCATGAGTATTGCAACATAGGTTATTTCTTAATTACTCGGTAGTCAGTCAGCAGTCTTTGATTTTCAAATGTGGATGTGATACTTTGAAGTGTAATAAGCCTGTTGGTTTGAAAAGTTTTAAGGAAAACTAATTGTTCAAAATTATGATTTCCAGGCCAAACAATAACCCCAAAACGTTGTCGTATACGGCATCAAGTTGAGAACTATATATTCATGAGCTCGCCGAAGGTGATTCGAAGTGTGCCGAAGAACTCTCTGAACCTTCACTCTTTCCAACGCAGTTAAAGCTGACGTGAACGAACAAAAAGCCCCCATGCGACGAGCAAGAGAATTGCAAACGCCCAGCAAACACCTCCAACGAAGGTTCAGAACATGATAGACCCCACGACGCCAGGAGGGCGCCACGTTATTTGCCTTCAGGCCACAGAGCTGTCAACATCTCCGGATAAATGTACCTCTTACATTACTCAAAGAAAAAAAATTGTAGTCATTTAGACGGGAGTCAAACCGTCGACCTCCGGATCTGTAATCCACCACTCTATCCACACGGCCAATGCGCAAGCTGAGAGAGACATGATTTGTGTGTGTCATAGACGTAGGCCTTCGACTTACGTAATCATACTACGAATAAGAGAAAACATGAGAAGTCTTTCAACAAGTTCGGTGGCCGAATGGGGATGACGGTGGAAGAGAGATAAACAAAGCGCGGGTTCGATTCCCAGCTGGGTCAATTTTTTTCCTTCCAAAAAGTGTTCAGCAGGAGCTCACCAGCGGATGTTGACACCGCGAAAGCTCGAAGATAAATAAGGTGGCGCCCTCCTGGCCTCGTGGGATCTATCATGTTCTGAGCCTTCGTTGGAGGTGTTTGCAGGGCGTTTGTAATTCTCTTGCTCGTCGCATGGGGCTTTTTGTTCGTTCACGTCAGCTTTAAAGTGTGACGGCTTCTACTGTGTAATGCCTGCCTTAGAAAGCTAGGTTACAATGGAACTGAACGTTGTGTAAGAAATAACGAGGGCACGCCAAAAATTAAAATTAAAATTAAAATCGTTTTCCATAATTTTCAACGTTATACAGCGGGAACAAACCAAGATTTTGTGAACCGAGTTGTGAGGAGGTAATTCCAAGTGAGATGATTAAGTGCAACCATCTTTAACGTGATGAAATTGTCCATGGACCATGTGCTCACCTGTAAGGGAATGTACCAGACGAACAGATGACAATGTTGAATTGAAATGTTTCAGGCAAGTCGTTCTGGTGTAAAATGATCGGGCTCACAGGTGAGCGAAAAAAATAGGAACGATAAAGATTTTAAAAACATAAAGTAGGGATACCACCTTTCTCAACCAGTGTTGAGTTCCCATTCTTTCTCGTGGAATACAGGGTGTTTTTCCTTCTTCAAACTGACAGACGTCATCTGACCTTTCCAAAGAAACCGTCACACTCGGTCTGAATCAAACAAAACATACCACAGTGAATGGCCGACCCCCTGGAATACATCTCCGGATTTATTTTCCCACTGTCAAAATGAAGCTCGAAAGTCACTGCGGCTAAGATGGGTAAAGCTGTCATGATGATGAGCTAGAAAATCAGCAGGTTTTCTTTGATGCCTGAAAATTTGAAAATTCGCTTCGTATCCGGCGATGACACTCTTCGATACCCGAGACAGGCTCTTTCAATGCCAGATTTTCACCTATTGGTATTTACGCTGAATGGGCAAATGTCGTATTGAGTATACATTATGTTTACCAAGGATCACGCTGGATAATCCGGGATGACCCTGGTAAATATAAGGATCCTTAATCTTTACCCAGCTTGGAGTTCCCGCCGAATTGTGGTGATCGTGCGTCCGAGGATTAATACTGCGCACGCGTAGCGCCCACGAATTATGTGTCGTTTTGTCCGGCGCAGCGTTCGCTGGACCCAATGGAATGCGGAAATACGAAGTCTGACAACAGCTTGCGGCTACCTAATTACGCCATATACCCCCGCGTTACTAGTGACGATCGCCTGCACATGGTACTGCAGAGTTCTAGTTCGATCCCGGTGCTGATATCCTTTTCATTTTTCCAATTTAACGTCTAGCTGGTCAAAGGGTGGTACGTAACCCCCGCCCCTCATAAAAGAGCTTGTGTTCCGCTGATAAAGTCATTTCACAGGCCTGAGGCAATGGGTCAACTTCCACGACCTCGGATAGTTTGAGTAGAAAACGCAAGCCCACAGTTGATCCAAGCAAGGTATTCTTATACCTTGTCGAGAAAAAGTACGAGGCTTGCTCAGACAACCAAGAACTAGAAGTGCTGTTGGATTGGGATGGTAAGGAGATGCGGAGTTGACATTTACGACCCCTCTTAGGTCCTTTCCCTGAGAATGGGGCACAAGTGGGCTTAGCATGTTGAGTGTCCTCTTACAAGCACATCACGTAGGTTCTTGGGTTTCGGAATGCAATGGTGGGTGGCTCAGGACAGCATTCCTTCATGGAGGGGTTTAATAAATGCAGTAGAGAGGTTGAGATCTTGAACGCGAACGACAACGTGAACTGGAATGACGTCATTGCCGTTCCCGTGAAAAATTTTATATTTGGTGAAGAAGTGAATTTACCATAACGTGAACGCGATCAAGTGGTGTCAGTAATCGGGCATGCATTGTACGTGTGTGTCGAACAATGGTATTTTATATGGTACAATCGTCGACGCTGAGGTCAGACGGTTTCACCTTTGCCATCAGCAGATCCGGATTCTTCCTGCGGAGGGATCGTATATAGGACATAGCCTTCCCTCGTCGAACCATTGAGCCACACAACATTCCAGGGGACGTACATTCCTTATCGCTAGGGAGCATACCGGCAGAGAAATTTGAGTAGCACCGTCATTTTGAAGGCATGGCTACCTACTGGCGTGATTTCATAAAACCTCAACCCTCAAGTCAGCTTCGTACCTATTATCATTAGGTTGGAAGTGATCCATGAATGAAACCTCTGAAATTGTGAGAACCAATAGGGATGCCCTCATGAGAAGCAAGGAATGCCTTCTTACGGTGACGTCGAGAGAATCTGGCGCCTCCGACAGCTGAGCGAGCCGGTCGGTTTTCGTCCTATCAATGGGCCTCCTCCTGAAGGCTTCAGCAATGTAAGCCTACATTCGTAGCTAGCGAAGTAGAAGACAGAATCGGACGAAAAAGACGACATCGTCGATGTAAGCGCGGAAACTGACTGGTAACATATTATGTCCTGGCGTGAAAGAAAAAAGAATTATAACAAAGTAGAAAAGATTTTTGATTATAATGAATGCTTTCTGTCTGTTATTGTGTTCAAGATTCAGAACAAAAGTAATCGATAGTTCTACACTATTGTTTTCCATGGAGATTGTAACTAGATCTGTGAAATTGACTTGACAGTCAATTTAAAGACCGCCCATGGCGGTAAAATAGGGGTATGTACACCCATACATAAGAGATGTTGATTGAAGTGAAGGAAAAAAAAGGACGTGATTTCAACCTCGTTCCCAGGGCTTAACGTTGGCTTGTTAAGCCCTGGCTTCAGAACCGAATACCTCGGCTGTGATTGGCTATCGGTGTGACGTCATACCCAATTTGAAATTTGAAATACCCAGGAAAATGGATTAAAATATGGTTTATTCTATTTCATTTTTCATATCATAGCAAACATTATTCTTTCTGATGATAGACATAAATATTCATAATATTGTTTACATGTAATGAAAATATATTTTTTACAATCATTACTGTAACCGAGGTTGAAATAAGCTTTCGGGACGAGTTGCCAAGAATCTTGGAAGTGAATCCAGGGTCTCACGACCGAAGCCGAAAATGACCTCGTCCCAAGGCAAAAGCAGAAGAAATTTCGAGTTAGATCCTGGGGACGAGGTTGACGTGATTTTGGAAAATGCTGAACCTAATAACTTTATTCATTGCATAACTGACTGGCCACCCCAGCAGTTGGTTGGAAGATTGATCGTTCTACTTCATTGCATCATGATTAGAATACGTCGTTGGGTGGCAACTTTGTAGGCTATACATGTATGTATATCAACGATTTTTACTGCGACTGCAGACAAGGGGACAGGGGTAAGTGATCCTGACATGCAACAGTTACAGGGAATTTCACTCAATGCTGATGTTCTTCTTGAGGCTACGATCTACTGCCTCAACTCGTATTTTTGTATGTTAAGCGGCCCCATATACGATCAATATTATTCCACAAAATGGGGCCCAAAATAGGGACATGTGCTTCTGGCATGATGGGCGGGAGAAACATAGGCAATGATATTGCTCATGGTGCAATAATATTGAACGTGTATGGGCGGCTTTAGCTTGCAGACGGCTGACACGGACACGTGTTTCGAATAATTCATGTTTACGAAAATAAGACAATGGACACCGTATACCGAGTTACGAGGGCATGAAATAATAACAGGGCCCAAATCCATAAAACCTTGCTAGCTTAGTTGGTTGCTAGTTGTGTACATCGGCCTGTACAAACTGGGCACTTTAGCAGGCAACTAAGCCTAGCAAGGTTTTATCGATTTGGGCCCTGGTTTCTAAGGTGAAAGACATAGCTTCTTACAGGACCCGAACCCACGGACCCTCGCATAAGACATCAATCGCCAGTACCCCGAGTTGCGATTGATATAAAAAAATTACTTTATATTCGCCTACACTGAAGTTTACTCTTCTGCCTAAAAAGATTCGCTGTGCCCGAATTGGTCTCCGGTGTTCTGATGATAATCAATGTCGGTTGGAATTTGAAGCGGATGACCCTTTAAAACACATCCACATTCTATTGTAAAAAGTCGGGCAAAGGGGTTAGTGTTGTAAAGTGTCTCAAACACCGCAAAAAAGGTTCTCAGAGATTTCTTCATGCACTTTGGTAGGGAATAATTGCATTTACGACAACAATAGGAAGCTGCAGCAAAAGTGGTCGATAGAAAAAGGTTAGGTTNTTGGTAAAAGCTTTGAAAAGGACACTCGGTCTCTTGGAAGGCCCAGGCCCCGTATTCATAAAACTACTTAAGTCTAAGTGTGATACTTATCCTTTGTTCAACACAAAAGATAAGTACCACACTTAGACTTAAGTAGTTTTATGAATTATTTGTATACAGTACTCTTCTATGATTGTTTTTATGTTTTAAACCAAATCTCTCAAATCTAAACGTTATCTAATCAAAGAATAAAACACCCATACAGTCAGCAATTGTATCAAGTACGTTATTGCGACAGCAAAATTTTAATTCCTGCCACATTTCCGACTTAGAAAAATAGCTGCTAAGCCTGCCAACCGTTTTAGGCCTGACCACATCCCTAACCCTATCTTTCCCAAACCAAACAGGCGCGGATCTAGGATTTTGGGCAGAGGGGGTCAGGGCCGGCGAAGAGGGTTGTTGTATCGGTAGGTGGGCGCCGAAGATGCATGCGCAAGCTGGAGATCCGGGGCCTCCCGCAGAAAATTTTCAAATCTAGAATAAAGTAGAGGCGATTTCCTGGCATCTCAGTATCAAAACAGAAGCTTTATTTCTGCATTTTTTGCTTATTGCCGCAAATTATTAAAAAAACAATTGGTGGTGGAGAGCAGGGGTGTCGCGACCCCCCCCCCGGATCCGCGGCTGAGAAAACAGCCGGGTACGGGGGAAATTCTGTTTTGAACGAGAATGCTGCTATTTTGAAAGAGTTGGTACAGGTAGTTCTGTATTAGCCGCTAGATGGTACTGAAAAAGGTGCTAGGAATAAAAATTTCGCATCCCGCCATATACTGTCATGTTGAAAAAACTTGTCCTCAAGATATCTTTCACTTTCTGAGATAAACGGATGGGGATTTGGCCTAGTGATTAAGGCGTGCTGCCCCTTATTGCTGGCGATTGATGCCTCATGCGAGGGTCCGTGGGTTCGAATCTGGTAGGAAGCAATGTTTTTCACCTTAGAGACAGGATTTCTATTTCATATTGAGATAAACGGACAAAGCATTTCACGTCAGGCAAAACGAAAATTGAAATTATGTTTTTTATTTCATTTAAAAAATACCGAAAGAGTAGGAAATTTTGGTTTGATATGGATTGCTGAGAATGACACAGCAGAATATTGATTGCTGATCAACTTTAACTTTTCATTTACCTCACGAAAACTGTTTCAGCCGCCAGATGGTACTGATGTGGTAGGAATAAAAATTTCGCACACCTCGCCATTTTGTCATGTTGGAACAACTTGTCCTCAACATAGCTTTCACTTTCTGAGATAAACGGACAAAGCATTTTACGTCAGGAAAAACGAAACTTGAAATCATGCTTTTTATTTCATTTAAAAAATACCGAAAGAGTAGGAAATTTTGGTTTGATATGGATTGCTGAGAATGACGCAACCCGGGATTTTGTTGATGTGAACGTAACATGGTTGTTTTGTAATCGTTCAGTCATTCGTTATTTCCACTTAGGATATTTGTGTTATCCATTTTGATAGTTATAAGAGTTAGGACCAAGGTGTTAGGCATACGGTCCCAGTAGTTTCTATTTTCATATGAGCATTTAAGTGTGTTACTTTGCAAGTTTAAAGGGTACCTCGAAGGTACGCTTAGTTACTGTCTGGTTATAATGCCGTACTTTCTTTTATTACAACTTTCTTCTTAAAATTTGAGGACAAATTTTTTAAGCAGGGGGAGGTTGTAGCCTGATTAATATTTCATGGGCCATTGCCCCTTTTCTTTCATAGAGCCTTGTAAGCTGCTGCCCTCTATTTGGGCTTAGCCCAAACTAAAGTCCTGACTGACATGACTGAGCACTGCGATATTAGTATACTTGCTTCCGCTTTGGAAATAGTCCCATGATTGGTAATTTTATTTCATGGTTATACTCTCAGAAGTTCCTATACAATAGGGTGTTATCGATATCTTAAATAATATACAGGTTTTCGGAAGGCTTTGCTATTCTTAAAGCACCCCTTATTATTTTTGAAGATTGGTCCTTTCTGACCATCTGGTGTTTTTATCTGGTGTGTATACATGTATATACCCTCTTGAGTGATTTGGTCGTGCACATGGTGAAGTGCGGGAAAGTGAACCTCGATTTCTGATTCTCTGTGAAAGAAACATCCATAAATGACGAATTGATATGAGATCAAAGAGACCTTTTGTACAGTTGCGTTAACAATACTGCCCTGTGTCATCAGAACTCACTTTAGTGGGCATAATAGCTAAGATCCTGCACTACAAATGCTGATTTAGAACAGTGTTCGCTCGTGTCATGAACGGCAGAACTTTCATCATAGGGCCTACACGCCCATGCATTGCCTAGTGCATAGACTTGGGCCAATGAGCCATGTGCGAAATTATTGTGTGATCGTGGTGATTCTCAAAGTGAGAGACCCTTGTTTACCTTGGTGATTGTGTAGTCACCTGTGTCGTCATCTCGTGATCTACGTCAGTGACTGTGTATGATCATTTAGCCTATCATATGTCCTAACGGAGAGGACCCGTTTGTTACGTCAGATTAGCCACACCCCTGCTCTGTGGTGTGTCAGGAACAGTGGTCCCATGTCGTATTAGACCCTGAGGAACTATTCAGCCACATTATTCAGTGGTGATACAAATCACTTAGGAAAATGATAACCTAGACGTAGGTAGGATACTTTAGTCCAACATCATCCAACACAAAACCATTTTTAGATGGCAACTTTACCACGCCCTTCTGTCCCTGCATACCGAGTGTGAAAGAAGAAACTGAATACTGATCTATCAAAGGGGAGCAACACCCCAAGAATTGGCTGCCTCCGCGACTAGCGAACAATGCGCAACGTTCTGCTCCTTTAGGAAGGAAACAACAGGCAAAATGAAGTTCTCCGGGGGAAGACATGGGTTTTGTTCCCTACTTATGTCCTGCACAAATACTTTTACCCCCGACGTGTTCGATGTTGGGGTGGGGGTGAAATGACGCAATGGCTCCCCCGACGCAGATGTCCTCACATTAGAGTCGAGCGACATAATATCTACTGTATGCGGGCCGAAGAGCTTTTCTACCCTTTGCCATGACTGCTTTGATAACATCATGTGACTAATGTGCAATGATCTAGAGGGGGCATCGGCCGGATTTTGAGCGGATGGTACATATGAAAGCCGAAGATCAATGCTTGCTTTGAACACAAGTTGGAAAATTTCTTTAACTATGTCGTTCAACGCTGTAGACTTCGAACCCTGATTTTGCCACGAACATAACAAGGCCTTGTTGTCAGTGAGAACGTCCACTCTAGTATTCGCAATTTTCGGCCGGAGCGACTGCAATGCCTTCAACAAGCGTCCGCTTCTTTCAGATGAATTGGGCGCTCGTCCCCTGGCCGCCAAAAATCAGAGAAAGATAGGGATTCACCTAGCCCCGAACTTATACGGTGACGCGTCTGTCGCCAGCATAACCTGCTTGTGAGATTCTGGGCGCCATTTCAGACAACCATCCCAATCGTCCAAAAACCTCCAGTGCTCTATCTCTTTGCGTAAGTTACCGCCGAGGCTAACACATCCACTGTTTTTTGAGGCTACGGAAATGGCTCTGTTCGCTTCCCTAGTATACAAACTTGCCGCAGGCACTGCCAGCGCCATAGAGATGCATTTTCCCACAAAACGCTGCAACGTTTTAAGATCAATTGTATTCTGGGCTAAAATTGCTTCCCGCAGTTGAATAAACTTCTGTTTCATATCCAAGGGTAGTATGTACGCAAGTTTCATGGAATCAACTAAGAAGCCTAGGTGTTTGAGACAAGTACAGTAGATCTTGAGCAAAGACTTGCTGATGCCAAATGTGTACGGTACCCCAAACGCGTCAAGAGTTGCAACATCGAGTAACGAACTATGAATTCGGAATTACTAGCTTAGAACTTCGATTCGCCAATGTCTCCGTTCCAAATCGATCATCTATGTATTGGGTTGTCCTTATACTATACTTGCGCAAGTGGTTAGTCGCCACCATACCTAGGCCGAAGCTTTCCAACCGAACGGCAGTGCCCTACATCTCAATATCCAGCCGCCAAATTGAATCCCGAAATAGCGTCGAGATTCCTCAGAAAGCAGAACATGATCATATCCCGACTTCTCGTCAGTAGAAATCATGTTTGCCCCATGGTCTACAAGCCTGTGTACATGATTGAGCGTCTCCAAAGCGAACGGCAAATCTTTAATCCACAAATTCAAATAGGGATGATCTTGGCAGAGCCTGGGCTTCGACGGTTCTACCGTCAGGGGCATTATTACATGGGGTAAATCACACTCACCTAGCCTACCTACGACCTCTATGGACCCTGATTTAATCCTATTTTCCAACTCTGAAGCTATGAAGGAATCGAATTTTGAACAACTCAACGAATTTTTGAAGTACCTAGACGGCGGCCTATCCGATTGGAAAACTTCGCCCTTGAAATTGCCTTTAAACGGTTTAAAGAATTCGTTCACATTTACACCATCACGCAACCATGATAATAATGTACTTTCTGAAGGACATGTATTTGGTGTACCCGATAGGATCTTCTCCCATTCCCCGAGACATTCATGGAGCTGCCCAGCAAGAAAATAATCAGGATCTCTGAGTGGAAGCGACTCAGTTTGATAGCTAACGCCTTTTGTCAATACATCCTCAAAATCTGGATGCCCAAGGGTGGAGGGTTGAACTCTATGCCCTTCCAAATTTATCCATCTTGGGAGCTGACGTCTTTCTGCATTTGCAGACAGTGGGTCAAAAGGCACCTTGAACGCCCAATCTGGCACGTTAAATCCAATATCCTGTAATCATGGTAATAGAAGCCACAAACCGACCTATACTAAAATTCTTACTTTAACAATACAAATTTAGAAGGACAAGAGATCAACCCACCACCCACGTGGAGAAACTAATCTCCACTAGGCCAGGCGTACCCGGGGGAGGGTTGAACTACTTAGGCTTTGCTGCCTTCATCTTTTCGCAATCTCTTATAAAGTGGTCCGGCGACCCGCAAAAATGACAGGAAAGATTTCCTCTCTGGTACCCACCATAACTTTGATACGCGCCTCTACCCCTATAAGAGCGCCTACCGTAACCCCTATAACCAGAGTACCCTCTGTTAGCATTCATGAATGGTGATAAGAATTGATTAAGAGACGCCGCGGCCGCCAACTGCGGGTACAAATCCGTCAACGGCGATCTTTGAGCCGGGGGCGAATCCGCCCTTTTCTTCTTCGGTGTTTCTGGAGATGGGGGGCACTCCACTGAAGCTTTTTCCAAACATTTAGTAACAGCCTTAGCTACGATATCCCCCGTTCCTCCTCCCAAGACATTGAATACCAGCGCTGCAACATCGACTCTTCCCTGATTTCTCGAGGCTTGACGGTAGAGTTCTTCAAACAGACCAGCGTCCTTATTCTTACTTGCGCTAGCCGTTGACGCTAACTCTTCCAGATAAAGAAGAACTAACGACTCATTTGGGTTTTGCTGTAGAGCCAACGATCGTACCTTCTCTTTCGCTGCCTGTGTTCTAACGTCCGTTACTCTTGCCTCCAATTTAGGGACCTTCGCGGCTGGCTCGCCCCGTTCTGGGTCATCGGCAGACGTTGATGCCGTAGCTGGGCTGGGATTCTTCACGCAGGAGATCTAAATTTAATTACATACATCACCATGCATTCCCTTAACATAACTCGACACTCTCTCTACGTGTGTCGTGACATTACCATCCTCTCCGGGTATCACGCCTCATGATTTGAAGGTAAACTGGCCAAATGTCACCTTCGTTAGCACGCCTACCTGCACCTGATCCGATCAGAACTTATATCGCTCTAAGCTGAGCAAAATTATCAGACGAATGGGCCCTTACTAATCAACGCCCAGAAAATGGATGGTTATTAAAATCTCTACATGACCTTACACACCTTCAATGTCTGTCCCGAGGGCTGCCCTATTTCGTTTGCAAGCAATTTGGTATGGTGGAGCAACAACAGACAATCCGAGTCCTTGCCAATGCAACTTAAGATCGATTCCGCGTCTTCCCCGGTTATGTCTTTGAAGTACGCTGCCATTTTCTGAGGCGAAAGCCCTTCTAACGGTTCGTCTCTGTTTATTCTCGCACACTCCTTTGGTGTCTGTGCAGATGCCATATTCTTAAACAGTTGAATGAGGTTCCTTCCCACCAGGGAATGTTTTCTTTTCAGTACCGTCGGTAACACCATCTGAAAATACATAATCCAACTATAATAATTACCTTTGAACTTGCCGCCCCGTGAAGAACAGGCCTAATACCTTCTACTGCCATAATATCACAATTAGCCAAGCCCATTCAACCCTATCACTCCTACTACAACAAGAAGACTAATCCTCATTCAGTAGAAATAAACATATCTTTCCGTACACACATCAACCGCACCTTTCTGCCTGACCGGTGTAACGGTACAGAGTGTCCCCCTGAAAAAAGTGTCCACTTCTATTGTTGAATGACGGAATAAGCGGCATGACTATAGAAAACCAATCCCCAGAGATTAGAATGTAACAATAGGATCTTTTGTTCCTGGGACAGTTTTTCCTGGGACATTCTTTCCCTTTACACCGGAACAAACACAATAGCGTTGCGCGGGGAAACTTTAATCCCTCCGAAGCACACACAATGGCTAGGCTCCCTTATACGCTCCACTCTATTCAACCCTACTCACTGCGCCTGGCTCAAAGCATTACATTATGGTTTTTTCACAGTCCGCATCGCTCTATTCATTGGGTATGCTGATCCATTGTGTTCCAAGACTTTGACAATAGGGAATATTATGCTCGCAGTGAAAAAAGCCTATTATAACTCCAATAGGTTTTTTTCACATTGGCGCATAGAGTGAGCATTCAGTGCCCGTTTTCCATTCATATTGTAATAAGCACTATGATTGACAGGTGGTGGCGGGTAACACGTCACGAGAGGCCACCTGGGTGTCTACATAGGGGGCGCGCTGATCTCCTGTCATGCCTGGCGCAGTTGCCGTGGTTGTGTTTACGATCAGGAGTACTCAAATACAGCTTTCGTCGGCTGGAGGGAATGGATGATTGTATATGGTAATAAACTCAGTTGATAGTGCATTCAGAAGTGCTCGCGCTATGCGCCTATTACATGATTAATGCTCATGACAATGCCCTAATCGCGTTTTGACAAAAGGCTTATGCGTCACCATTCAATTCTTATGCGCCACTATTCAACTCTTATGCTCTTTACTTGCTTGGGAATGCGCTTCTTCGCCTTAATTATTGCTCACAATGCCCTAATGCGCGTTTTGACAAAAGGCTTATGCGCCACCATTGAATTCTTATGCTCTTTACTTGCTTCGGTGACAAAAGGATATGCGCTCAATCATTCATCCTTGTGCGGTAGTCTCGCGCGACCAGACCCTCGGTCTACCAACCGAGGGTTTGGCCACAACGTCTGAAACTTTTGTGATGCTGCTTTGCGCACGACTGCCCCGTCATTGGCGAGATCAGTCCCGCCCGGCGGTATCGGTCTTCGGAATAGGAGCAGTCTGCCGACAAAAATGGCAGCACGCATATTGCCGACGAAAATGGCAGCAAAGTTACTAGCGGGCCAATGTACAAGACATCTACGTGATTGCTGCACGATCGATGGTGACTGGGTCCGCCATAAATGTAGTGACCACCTATCGGTCAACTCGCTGTCGGTGTAAAGGGAAAGAATGTCCCCAGGAAAAACTGTCCCAGGAACAAAAGATCCTATTATTACATTCTAATCTCTGGGGATTGATTTTTTAGTCATGCCGCTTATTCCGTCATTCAACAATAGAAGTGGACACTTTTTACAGGGGGACACTCTGTACCGTTACACCGGCTCCTATTGCAATCAGCCCAGCAGGTGGTCGCTGTCGGACCGAGCTCAACACAAAGCAATTATGTCCCGCCCGCATATCTTGGAATGAGGTTTATAAGCCTGTCAATTGGGCAGCTAATCGTTCTGTGCACTGAATGGCGTCGCCTGCCCACTAATACCAGGCAGCCAATCGTACGCCTTCCCGTAAAAGGGGCCTCTCTTAATAACCCTATGCCCACAGGGCTGCCGCCAGCGATACTTCTGGCTCACCGCATCATTTTCCGGCCCCAAGCACCATGCTCGCAAAGGCTGCCGCTAGCAATATTAGCTCACAACGGCATTGACTTTCTTACCCCCAGCACTATGCTCGCAAGGGCTGCCGCTAGCAACATTAGCTCACAACGGCATTTACTTTCTTACCCCCAGCACCATGCTCGCAAGGGCTGCCGCTAGCAACATTAGCTCACAACGGCATTTACTTTCTTACCCCCAGCACTATGCTCGCAAGGGCTGCCGCTAGCAACTTTAGCTCACAACGGCATTGACTTTCTGGCCCCCAGCATAATGCTCGCAAGGGCTGCCGCTAGCAATATAAACCTACATGTACAACAGCAAACTATCCGAGTAGTCCACATGCAAAATTCAAAAGGGAAAACTCGACAAATGCAGCAACTCACCGTGGTGGCTTCGCAGTGCGTCCGTCCTCGACGCAGGCGAAATGAGAAATGACGGGTAATACGACAGCTCGACGCTAGAGGGCACCGAGAGTGATTCAAAAAGTATCAAAGCGATGATTCTAAAATTTGGTAGCGATAATGACACAGATATTGAAGACCTTTTCTGAAAATTGCAGCTTTAAACGTACAAAGACATAGGAACAGCAGCACTTTTAGAATTATTTCCCAAAAAATGCAGTGCCGAGAGTTATTTGTTATTCCACCGACCATTTTTAACTGAACAGACGGTCAGTATGACCTCCAGTTTCATCAGAAACTGCACGCAACTGCAGTCCGTTGTGTACCACTTCCAACCTTTGTTCCAGTAGTCGCTGTTTGTTGTATCTTATTAATGAGTCGATGTACTGAACCACTTTTCATCCTTTGCCAGGAAACTCCCTGACAATTTCCCTAGCTCCCCATCCTTTCTCAGTCCAACACGCCCGAATCACAGCTTTATCACCCTCACTAAAAAACATAATGCTTTTCTTGAGAAAACATCTATACTGAGCCAACAGAAGCCCAAGACTAAGGACTTTGGCATTTGACACTGTTTGGCAGGTCATTTAATCCAGACATGGCCCCGCATGCCATGTGTTGGCAATCAGGGCTATTGTCACCTTTTCACTTCATTCATTGATTCACTAGCCTGGTCTCACCTAGTCTGAAAGGAAATGACTGGGAAAGATTATGCAACCCACCCCCATGGAT
Source organism: Notospermus geniculatus (assembly GCA_002633025.1). Taxonomy (NCBI): domain Eukaryota; kingdom Metazoa; phylum Nemertea; class Pilidiophora; order Heteronemertea; family Lineidae; genus Notospermus; species Notospermus geniculatus. The sequence goes on along the minus strand of NMRB01001665.1, from coordinate 137,235 downwards.
GGTCAATAAAGCCCTATTCCCTGACTATTGAACTCGGCATCATATAAAGGTCAAGTCAGCAATGGATAAGCCTGGGTCACTCGAGTGTTTTTCTATTCATTTTTGTTATGGACATTCCAACCATTACTCATATCCCCTCTTACAGGCGCAGAACTGGACTTTTTGATTTTTCACCTTCCAGCCCCTTTTCTAGCTCCCCGGTGCATATTTCTGGCAAGAAAATCACGAAAATTGGAGGGAAAAACGCCAAATCTTTTGAAAGTAACGGAATCCAGGGCTGCAGACCCGTGTTATGGTCAGTGGAAAACAGGTTACCGGTACCAATAAGCCGGTAGCCGGCTGCAGCAGACGAAAGGCTGATTGAAATGCGATTAGCTGTGCCCCGTGGGGGTGCCTGGCGTCAGTTCATGAAACGCAGCGGCAGAAAATGCTTTCTAAAGGCCCGTTTCCACAGAAGCGGTAGCGTGAGCGTTTTGACGCTTCGCCCATTGTTTGGAAGCAGAGCGGCGGAAAATAACAAAAGATTTGACGCATCACGCAGCGTGAAACGCGTCTGTGGAAACGAGCCTTAAAGGCCTCAACCCACTGACGCGTTGTCAGTGGGTTGTCTTTACATGGCTATTTTGTCGCAAGGGATGATGCTATTTTGTCGCAAGGTATGTCTTTACATGGCTATTTTGTCGCAAGGGATGAAGATCACCCGTGAAAAGTGAAATCGGCGATAACCAGCTCGTGAAAACAGTCGATCGACCTACGGTGCGATATCCGTTTTTACTGAGCGCTAAAAAAGTGGCGATTATCGCGGCGATAAAAACGCCCGCCAAACCAGCCCTTAAAGGCCTGAACCCACTGTCGCGTTTTTCCGCCGCGGTTTCATCACTGCCCGACAAATCCTTTGTTATTTTCTCGGTCCGCTGCCTTTTAACAAAGCATTTTCTGCCGCTACGTTTTCCCGCTGCGTGAAAACGCGTCAGTGGGTTCGGGCCTTTCGGCCTGTATCCACTACAACGGTTTGCAATGCGGTTTGCGGTGCGGGAGCGATTTTCACAGGCATTGGGACAATTAACACGCCATGTATTGTTAAACAACGAAGGATTATCCAAAACCATCGAAGGATTATCCAAAACCCTGTGAAAAAATCCCGGCGCGGCAAACCGCAGCGGTAACCCGGACTAGTGGATACAGGGCTTTAAGGCCTGAACCCACTGACGCGTTTTGCCGCCATGCAAAAAACGCCGCGATTTCCCGCGATGGCAAGCCGCAGCGGCACAGATTAGGTAAGCTGTTCCCACTGGGGCGTATAATCGCGGGAATTTTAAGAAGAATATGGACTTTCCCATTCAAGAACCGCAGCAATTAAACGCTTCGATTGCTATTTTTGAAATCTGATTTGGGCCGCGCGGAACAATTGGGGTATATTACCGCATCGCCCAGTTGGGAACAGACCTATGGAAATCAATAGAAAGCATTCTCGGCGTTTATCACAGCGTTTTCCCGCAACGCTTAAGGCCCGAACCCACTGACGCGTTTTCGCGCAGCGGGAAAACGCAGCGGCAGAAAATGCTTTGTAAAGAGGCAGCGGACCGAGAATATAACAAAGAATTTGTCGGACAGTGATGAAACCGCGGTGGGAAAACGCGACAGTGGGTTCAGGCCTTTAAGGGCTGGTTTGGCGGGCGTTTTTATCGCCGCGATAATCGCCACTTTTTTAGCGCTCAGTAAAAACGGATATCGCACCGTAGGTCGATCGACTGTTTTCACGAGCTGGTTATCGCCGATTTCACTTTTCACGGGTGATCTTCATCCCTTGCGACAAAATAGCCATGTAAAGACATGTCTTTTTGCCGCTACAGCGATAGGCATCGCTCGTGGCTTTTCGGTCATTTTTACTGGCGATCTGAAGAGCGATATCTCGCATCTCGCTGCCATTGATGTTTTCACCAGAGATTTTATCGCCCAAGCGTTACAGCGATTTCCCGTCGGCGGGTTTTACCATGGCTTTTTTCTCTCGCTGGCGATGCCACCCGCTGTTGGCGTTTTTGGCATTTTGACGGGCGTTTTGAATGCGATATCGCCAACAGCGTTAAAATCGGCGCGATGAAAACGCCCGTCAAACCGGCCCTTTACGGCGAGCGCTGCGGCAAAACGCTTCAGTCAGGCCTTTAACATGTTTAAGGCCCGTTTCCACATGAGCGTTTCGCCCATTGTTTAGAAGCAGAGCGGCGGAAAATAACAAAAGATTTGACGCATCGCGCAGCGTGAAACGCTCATGTGGAAACGGGTCTTTAAAAGGCAGATATAGCAAAGAATTTGTCGGGCAGTGATGAAACCGCGGCGGGAAAACGCGACAGTGGGTTCAGGCCTTAAGGACCTTAATACTAGTGTACGAGAGGGTTTAATTCCAAAAATAATGCTGTGGAGGTCGAAATGTTCATTTTGGAGGGTGTACCGGTGTAAAAATTTTTCAGGGTGGCACGTGTGCCACTGTGACTTTACAATACATCGATGGAATAAGAGGCAATTGGAGGAGGCGCGATGCACAGGAAACAGTGAGTGTGATTCCCGGTGGCGTTCCAAACCATGGTACGAATGGAAGTCACACAGAAAAAACAGAACACTGGTCAGGTGCAGGGTGAATTGTTCTGCTTCACTTACATCATATGCATGATAGTGAAAGGAATTAAACCCGAGGGCGGAGCTAAAATGCGCCTCGGGATTGGACGGAATTTTTGCTCCACCCGAGCGGGTTTGGTGTCGCAACCAACACCCGTCGCCGACGAAGAGCGTTTAATTTCTATTCTAAAATACCTCAAACTGAACATTCATATTTAGTTTCAGTGCAGTTTGATTGCAAATAGGCCTAAGATATCAGGGAGGACGCTCCGTCAATGACGCGACATCAGTGAATCACGCACTGTGTCTACAAACCTGTACATCGTGCCTTCATGTACCGTATATCGTGTACATCTGTGTGCAGCGCTAACAGCAAGCTGCATGAGTTGAAATGAGACAAGCCTGGCGGCGTAAATGGTTCACGTGGAAAGAGTTTGAAATAAAGAATGTCCGCACAAACACACAAAACTGCCTTCGATACAAGAGCACGAAGTGCTCAACCTGATACACTAAACAGTCCAATGAACAGAAGTTGTCATAGCCTACGCAAAGTGCATTCAATTCAGGCCAATACACCGACTGAAATGTGTAAACAACTCAACCCTCCCTCTCCATCATGATCAAACAAAACAAGCCCAACCCAGTACTCGCACAAAAAGGGTGAGTGATAATCCACGGCTCGTCGTAATAAACAAATGAAAACGCTTATGAACACCCCATCATCTTGCACCATGGCTAAAGATAGAGACTGACCTCAAACCACTTCTAAATATAAATCCACTTCTAAATACAAATCCACGTGCTTCTCAACCTCGGCGCCAAATCGAGATCAAACTAATTACACAAACCATCATATAGGTATTTGCTCGTCCGCCCGTGAGCCCGAGATTGGACACGTGCTCATCAGCCTCTGTCCCACTTTCGGATTCCGTCGGTAAAGGGGACCTATGTAAACCCCGCATGGATTTTAACCAATCGGATTCATTTCTTAATTGTGAAATCGGTAGAAAACCACAAAATGCCCGAAAAAACATATTAATCGCAAACTAATCGGTTTTATTATTAGCCCGGACACTACTAGGCATAAAAAGTAACATATACCAGCTGAATGTTTTGAAAGCCGATAATGATTTAGTGCCGAAAATTGCGTCGAAAGCTCATTTTGGACCAAATATAATGGTCACTTAAAGGGACTATAGGCCCACGTGAACCAATAGCAGGGTGCTTTCGTCAACGGAATATCCACAGCATATTTAGCTAATGGTTCAAAAAATCTTTGGGATAGGTCACTGAGTATCCACCTCGCCGACATTCGTTGCACTACCTCGCTGCATGCTCGAAGCTAGAAGTGTTGGACGCCAGACACCCTTTTTGAAACACTGAGCGAGGTTCTTGGTTGTGTCACCCAAACCCGCTGCATTCAGAATGAGGCTAATGCGCGCATTATCCATTTTGAAACATACGCACGAGATACCAAGGCATTTTATAATTCTGGTTTTGTTTCGTTTCTTACTTTACAAATACCCAATCTGGTCAGTGATCCATTCTCGCAAACACTTTTTCTATACCGGTAGTTGACATCTGGAAAAACTTTGGGCAAGTAAGCCTGTCCATGCTGTGTGTGTGCAGTGCTCGAAAACTCTGTTTGCCAACTCACGGACAACAAAACGGTAGACTGAATTTAATTAAAATAGCAAGGTACATATATATTTGTAGTCGGTTTTGCTGGTATTAAAGACTTAGCCAGTATGCGTCATCTGGTTCTAACCATTGGATCTGAATCCGCCTTTTGTGGAGGTGATTATATCTAAATAATCCAACTGAAATAATTATGATGCTGAAAAACTGAATTACATCACGTGTACCATAATACTAATGTCTACACGTAGTTGGTTCCTATAAACACTGAAGTCCCAGGGGTTTCCCTTCATTGTATATAAACATGATACATGTGGTATGAAAATTGTTTCATTTCACGAATTTCTCATATTCCTTGAACATCAATTGGTTTCGTATTGTGTCTCTAGCACCATTGTCGAGTGCAAGATCATTGGAACCAATCAGAACACCTGTTACTTACTAAGGAGTAGAATGATTGGCTGATGGGAAAGCTCATTGTTAGGGTCAGCCTTCTTAACACAGAGGATACACGTGCAACGTTCTTGCATTCGACAGGCCTCCTAGCTTGTGATTCCGTACGAAGTGCGAGGTGAGTGATTCAACATGATTAAATTAGGAGATATTTGTTTAGCATTATTTTCATTAGTGACCATTACAGTGGAACCTGCCACATTGAACACCTTGGTACTTTGAACAACTGCCTACTTTGAACACTTTTGAAATTCCCCGCCAGATCTAACAGTAAAGTATCACCAAGTACGGTGACCCTTGGTACATTGAACACCTCCTGACAATGAACACTTTTGAAATTCTCCGTGAGAGTGTTCAAGTAGACAGGTTCCGCTGTATTTTCATATCGGTGCGATAGAACCTCACCTCCGTCTTCTTGATGCTGCCCTGTATTGTTTGTTACAGGATTAAGGCTCTCTCTTAAGCTAGGCGCACATGTGCGGCAAATCTCGATGCGGTAGGGTTTTTTTTAAAGTTGACTGACCCAACACTGTCGACTCGTCATTTATCCGGGTCAGTCGACTTTACACAACACCCCTGCCGCATCGAGATTTGCCGCACATGCGCGCCTGGCTTTAAGCTAAGAATCCATTCATGCGAATTTCGAGCGGTGCGATGCCGCATCCTTTGTCCATGACCAACGCCGCGGAAACAAGCAATGGCTGCGGCGTCGCACGCTAGAAGTTCCCGTGAATGAATTCTTAGGCTAGGCGCACATGTATATGCGGTTCGTGCTCCCGTGCGGCAACGGTAGGGGTGTTTGTAAAGTCGCCTGACCCGGCTGAATGATGAGACGAGCAGCATTGGGTCAGTCAACTTTTAAAACGCCCCTACCATTGCCGCACCGGAGCACGAACTGCATACATGTGCGCCTAGCTTTAGCCTTAGGGCTGTATGCATCAAGCGAAGATTATCTGGAACTATAAGGTTGCACCGTACTTTTCCATTGCCATGTCATGCCCTGGCAAACCTGAACAGTGGAAAAGTTGCGGCGCAACCTGAGTTCAAGATAATCTTCGTTTGGTGCATACGGCCCTTAGAGTCCAATTCAATGATGTCGCATAATCGTACGATAACACGTGTACATGTAAATGACGCATTTCACTACCTGTGCAAAAAGATATTGCAAATTGTCTAAAAGTGTTCATGCCACCATAAACGAGAATACATGTATATACCCGTACTTTTACGATCTGATGCCCCAAAGGAACGATTTACCCGAATGATGTTCTCCTAATTTTGACCGATCCAGTGGGCCGTATTCCAGAAGCTTCCTTACTCATAGGTGGACCTTTAGCTATTGTTTGCAGGGTGGAATACAAAAGCTTAAAGTGGACCTTAGAGTTAAGGAGGCTTCTAGAATACGGGCCAGTGAGTGTGGGAGAAAATGAGTTTACTTAACCTTATCAATTTAAAATGTTTGGTTTCCGTTATATCGTAGTAAAGCTTCTTACTTTTGGTGAAACAAGCCTATACTGTATAATTGTAATGTATATTATTGCCCCTATACGCCAATGCCAGGGAAAGCAATGAAAAACAGCCTTCGGCCGTTTTCATTGCCTCCCCGGGTATTTTCAGCATAGGGGGATTACCGACATAACAACTTTAATGTATGTGACTGTCCCCCTTCTACATGTATTTACGGTTGCTGCCTTCTTTTTTTCTCACGTTTAAAATAGTCTTTTTTTCATTATTGACCAATATTTAAAATCTATTGGCTGGATATCCAACAATGAATATCACAAAGTTATTTCACCATTCAGCCAAGCAGGAAGCCGCATTTATTCATTCGGCGCTACTCCGAGATGGAGTATTTTTCACACCAGATCTTTTCCAAATATGACACATTCAGTTTAGAATATGCACTGTAAAAAAATTTCTGTAATATTACAGAAAAAGTATGTGCAGCAGAGATGCCAGACGGTTTCTGTAGGTACCGACGTGTCTGTAATCTTTAGCAGAACTATCTGTAAAATTCCAGGTCGTGTTTAAATTTAGAGTTTTGGGTACATAAGTTTCTGTAGGAGTATAGAGTGTTTGCACGTGACGTCACAGCGGCCATGTTGGAGGCATACAACAAAAGAACAGACTTCCAAAACAATCGAAGTTAATCTCCGTAGACCGTGACTGGCGACAAATTCTTTTGTTCATACCTCCAACATGGCCACCGGTGCAAACACTCTATACAGACAGTCATGTAAAATTGCGGAACGGTATGTAGACACTTTACAGAGTATCCAGTAAAGTCACAGACACAAAATAACAGACAGATCTGTAGTTACAGACAGTACAGATACCTTCTGGCATCTCTGCTGCACAGAGAATTTCTGTATTTTTACAGAAATTCACAGAAATTTCTGTATTCCTCTTTTATTTGTAACAATAACAATTATTCCATTGACACAGATTTTTCCATCTCTGCCAACATTGTATCTGTCTCAATCTGAAACCAGGGGCCTGTTTCAAAAGGTGACTTTACGCTAATGATACAATTAACTACAATGCATTTTCCATTTGGTTAAAGGCACCATTAGCTTAAAGTAACTTTATGAAACAGGCCTCAAGTCACTAGAAGCGACTCAACAGAACATCAAATGGAATCAGTAAGTTGGAAGCTATCAACACGATTTTGGTGAACATTCACGTCACAAAAATTTTGATTTGTTACTGTCATTTACACGAGTTATTCACATCATATAAATGACACATATGCGTAGATCTTGCAAAGTTAAATTAGAGGAGTAGGCTTAGAACTATCGTAGGCCTACATTCATTTCCCGTAACCTTCATTAACCCTTTCTGTCATCAAATCACTGTACCCAGTGCTATTGATATTTCTGTCTGTTTTTGAGAGGATATCCATCTGCTCGACCTCAGTCCAAGTTTGGTACGGTTATTTTTGGGCCTGTTGACCCGTTTTAGGAGGAAAGAAAAAAGAACCACTTGAGACAAAGTACTTGCAGTATTCCAACCAAACTCTGTGTGAAGGTAGAGTACGTGGATGGATATCTTCTCATACATGTCATAAACAGACAGAAATATCAATAGCATTGGATACAGAGATTTGAGGACAGAAAGGGTTAATGCAGGTATAAAGGGAAATGAATGTAGGATTTACGATGGCGTCCCAAAACCTTTGCATAGTAGCCAACTGTACGTTAGTAGACCGGAGCATTATGGGGGGGGGGGGGTTATTACCGGGGTATGTGCTCCGGCAACAACCCCTGATCTCCTACAATGCATGCCTCAAGCCCCTGTGTACACAGAGCTCAATGTCATGAAGGCGATGAGCGCCATGCAGGCGATGCAGTTTGTCACTCCCCGCTCTGCACAGAGCAATGCATGCTTTCATGCATACCACCAGCCACGCTGGACTGGAGATGCACCATTAATTGGAGTGCTACAGCTTACACTAGGCGGTTGGTGAAGACATTGTCTTCAATATCCCGTCATTTTGTATGTGCAGTTTTAGAATGAGTTAAGCAATCTCATACCCAGAGATTAGTTACGCTCGGCCGAGGTTGATGGTCGCTACACTAATCTCTGGAGACGGCTAAGCCCCAGCGGTGGCTTCGGGAACCAAAATGCAAGGCAAATGCGTTACACACTGCGCATACCGCTTCACTCCAAGTTTATACAGTGCGCCAAGTACTGCTGTGGATTTTCTAGTTTGGTTCCCGAACCCACCGCTAGGGCCAAAAGGGTTCGGTATCGGCCTCGTTTGACCTTGACCTCACACACAGAATTCTGTGTGTCTGACGTCACAGAAGATAGACTGGTGCGCGATCCCAACATAGCTCTCGGTATGTTGGAACCAGGAACCAGTCTATCCTCTGTGACGTCAGACACACAGAATTCTGTGTGTGAGGTCAAGGTCAAACGAGGCCGATACCGAACCCTTTTGGCCCTAGCGGTGGGTTCGGGAACCAAACTATGGATTTTCCTCAATAAATACAACAGATCCCTCGAAAAAACCTTTCTAAGGACATTTTTGTGTGTACATTTTATACTCAAGTCATCTCAAGTCATTTCAGTGCATTTGTGGTTAAAATCCGGTCTAAAATTGCACGATACCGAAAATCACACCTAAGGCGTGAAATGGCTAGCCGTCTCCAGAGATTAGTGGAGCGACCTACAACCTCGGCCCGAGCGTAACGAATCTCTGGGCACGAGATTGTGAGTTAAGCTCATCATTGTGACGATGTCAATGGATTATTAATTTAGGCGTCTATGTCATCTACCGTTGTTCGTAAAATGGCCGCAGCAATGAATGCCCGGATGTGATGATTACCGTCCGGAGTCTGTATTTTTACTGAGAAATCATGAAATTTGACGGTATTGTCTGTAATTAGCCGATATTAACCTAACCTGGTTCCCTAGGCTCCGTCGGTGGCACTTACTATTCCTATAGGAGCCCAGGTATCCACAACCGTCTATAAATAGCAGTGACGTCATCACTGGGAAAGCCGTGTCCAAAAGCGAAGTGCAAAACAGATGTATATGTGTGTATTACCTGTCAGAAATGACTTGTCTGCTGCACATTGTCAACAATGTCTGTAGAAAATGTACTCGCAATGGATAACTCAAATGTATCGTCGATATACTTGTAGTTTTCCATGATTTTAATGTCTGAACTGGCCCAAAGCGAAGACGCCATCTTTAAATTTGAAATTTGACTCTGTATGCGATTCATTCCGGCACTCGATTCACTCCAAAATTAGTCAGAGCTTAATCGTTAGTTATAAATTTCAATTTCCACTTTATTAGAAATGTTACAACTATTCTAAAACGTGCTAATGATAACAAAATTTTTATATCCCAATCAACCTGATTTACACGACGTTTAATCGACGCTTAGAATCAACGGCTTACCACCTGCCGGAATTCCGGCAGGTAGTCTGAGTTGCGGATACCTGGGCTTCGACACGAATCGTCAGCCAGCGCCACCGTCGGACGCCCAAGGAACCAGGTTAATATTAACCATGATAAATACAGATTTCTCTGTAGAAATATGAAATTCACGATGGGATGTGTAAAATCACCGAACTGTTTGTGATGTTACTGAGGATTCTGTAAAAAACGGTTTTTACAGACAAATAAGTAACATATTTTACCGAAAATGGCAGTAAATTTCAAGCCATTTTTTTACAGTGTGTTCACGATCATGTTGCGACAAAAATCACGTTTCCTGACAGCTTATTTAGACTGAAAATAGGACAAAAATGTTGGAAGATGAAGGAAATGTAAAACTGCGAATGATAAAGAGTGCATTATGCCGTCTGGAAGGTTCGAACTAGGGCATATCCACATACCTAGCTAGCTCAACCTAAATGGACCTACGCTCTAACCACTACGCTACCGAGGCTACATGCTTCGTCATGGAATTTTATTTTGGGTTATTCGGAAAACCTGTATTGATATGTATAGCATACGTAATTTACTAGGCCCATTTTCTAATCCTAACCCTAATCCTAGTCCTACCCTTACCGCCTACCCCTACTCCTATACACATACCCTACCCCATAACCCTACCCATACCCCTGAAAACCCTAACCCGTACTCCTAACCCCCAGGGGGAGCTAATCCTATGACTAACTCCCTGCTGGGGGGCTAATCCGCAGCCCTAATGAATCCCTTATAGTGAGGCCTACAATTTATAGTTTATTTTGTAACGACAGTAACAACAATGACGTCGTACAGGTGTACCAATGACGTCGTACAGGTGCTGGAAACCATGGAAAACAAGAAGGCGACGGCGGGTGTGAAAAAAAATCGCATGCGGCGAGCAGATTTCATGCTGATTTTTATTGATTTTTTGCGTTTTTTGCATTTATCAATAATGAGGTGAATGAACAGTTGCATGCCGTGTCTTTTTGTATAGTAAAGTCCTACGGTCACCAAGAACCTACCCCCCCCCCCC
>NMRB01001665.1:77534-126540 GCA_002633025.1 Notospermus geniculatus | reverse complement strand
CCGCCACTAGCCCCACCACCATCTACCCCTACAAGTACAAACACATGTATGAGATGCCTGTGCACAAACATACAAATTATCGAGAGGGGGTATTCGTTTGCTGTTGCCCCGGGGAGGGGGGGAGCAGTTAAAACCTGACTTAGGCATTTGTGAATGCCCGGGGAGGCACTGACAAACAGATAATCCCGTTTACCAATGCTTGGTCGGGCAGCAGGAATGGGAGACACTCGGATACATTACACCGGCGTTCAAGGGCTGTCACCTCGAAACTAGGCCTTGCACGGAAGATAAAAAAGTGGTTAGGTTCAAGTTAACATGTACACGAAAATAGGTAAGGAAATTAAAAGAATTAAAAACACGTTATTATTTCAATCCGGAATTATTACCGTCCGGAATGGGGTCGAAATTAGCTTTTTTGTATAAAAGTGTTGATCCGAGCTAGTACGTTTTAACGACCTACTCAGTGAAGTTTATGGCGCGTAATCCGGGCGTTAATTACTTACAATCCGTGCGACCTACTCAACCATTAACAAGGTGTGAAGTTCTTTATTGTCTTCCCGGGACATGACAATTTCGGTTGTTTAGAATTGTCGTGATCGGGAAGGCCATGCCGCGGCAGGGGGTACGTGCCTTGTTAGAATTAGCCTGGTCGGGNGGGGGGGGGGGGGGGGGGGGGGGGGGGGGGGGGGGGGGGGGGGGGGGGGGGGGGTAGCTGCCTTTTGAAACCAATGTGTGAAATCAATTCCGCGGTCGGGGTAGATGCATGTAAATTGGTTGTAATTAAAATGTTTATTTTTCAGTGAGTTGATATCGTCTTCCAATCAAAGACCAAAGAAAGACATCCATTGTATTTAACCCGTCTTCAGTTTTATGCGGCCATCATGATTTCCTTCCACTTGCTGGCAATTTTTGTTGTGGTGGCCCTTCTCCAAGGTAAGAGTTTGTAGACTGTTTCTTCTCAGGAGGGCCAACTGTGGGCGATCTGTAAGCCCTCCAAGGACGAAGGAGGAGGAGAAAGAGATGACGTTGTAAACAGCAGAAGATGATTCGGCCACCCGCCTCATCGTTCTCATTTCTTTTGTTAGACACAACATGTTGTGACAGCCAGCTGACCCAAGGATTGCCCACCATCATAAAATCGCTTTTGGTTGTTCTTAACAATGGGAGAAAGTAACTACTACATGATCATCACGTGACATTATGTTATATTATAATAGAAGTGGTAATTGACCTTAGTTTTTTCTATAACCAATTCCCAATCTATTCCTTAGGAGTACAAGATATTCATGCTGAACGCGGTGGTGAGTAGTGATAATGAATGTTCAGTTTTCAGGACACACTGAAACAAGAGGCCCATGGACCTGGCGCTCAGCTGACATTGACAATCACCTGCCAACACTACAGGTTGACACAGGGACAAGAGAGACGAGTACAAATACTTCACCTTTCAATGGTGAAAAAGCAATATAAGGTTATAGTGGGGGATGTGAGTAGTTTCACAGATAAGACCAAATTGACGGCCCGAGTGATTCGCAGGTTATGGAGCGGAACGCAATATCAGAGATGGGGCAACTACCGGCCTTATTGGAAGTTGGACCACGCCCGAAATTGATATGGTGCACCCTCTGGGCCATATCACTGTACCTCTAAAATATGAAGGTGATTCACCAAGCGGTTCGCAAGTCATGAAGCAGAATGCAAAATCCAAGATGGCCACCAGGCGGCCATATTGGACGTTGGAGTAGACCTAAAATTGATATGGTGACCATCTGACCCATAACCCAATGCCTCCAAAATATGAAGTTGGTTGACCAAGCAGTTCTAAAATTTTGGAGCAGACTGCAAAATGCAAGATGACCACCAGGCGGCCATTTTGGAAGTTGGAGCACACCTAAATTGATATGTGCACCTTATGACCCATATCACTATTCCTCTAAAGTATGAAGTTGATTGACCCAGCAGTTTTCAAGTAATAGAATAGAATGCAAAGTCCACGATGGCCCTCAGGCGGCCATGTTGGAAGTTGGAGCAGACCTAAAATTGATATGGTGCACCCTCTGACCCATATCACTATGCTTTCTAAAATATGAAGTTGATTCACCAAGCGATTCTCAAATTATGGAGTAGAATGCAAAATCAAAGATGGCTCCCAAGCAGCCATACTGGAAGTTGGAGCAGACCTAAAATTGATGTGGTGCTCCCTCTGACCCATCACTATGGCTCTAAAATATGAAGTTGGTTGACCCAGCGTACTCAATTAATGGAGCAGAATGCAAAACCCAAGACGGCCACCAGGCGGCCATTTTTGAAGTTGGAGCACACCTAAATTGATATGGTGCACTCCCTGACCCATATCACTATACCTCTAAAATGTGAAGTTGATTGACCAAAGGGTTCACAAGTTATGGAGCAATTTGAAATCTAAGGGCCGTATTCATAAAGGGTGTTTAGCCTAATCAGCGTACAAATTCTGCATTACACAGGTTAAAGGCCTACAAAACTATTGTCTGATGTCTGTATGGTGCTTCACCAGAGGCATTTACCCGCAGGATAATCACACGCGTACAACTTTCCTACGTCTAAGCCCAAGAGGACAAAGCAAAAATTAAGGCCGCACTTTTTTTATTGGTTGGTTCGCGGACCCGCCGCTAGGGAAAATGGGCGCAATAAGAAAAAAATAAAATCACACATTTTTTTCGAGTTCTCTGTGTCCGCCGCTCAGAAATCTTGCCAAAACAGAAAAAAAATAAAAAAAATATTTTATTTTTTTCCCGCCCGCCGCTCCAATAAACTATCTTTTTGCAATTACATTTTTTCGCGGGAAAATTTGGCGGCGGCGGCGATTGCCCACATGCCCGATCCCATCCACATGTTCGCACGCCTTGCGGAAGTCTCGCTCAATGAAACTCGACTGCACACACCCAGTCTCCTTCGCAGAGGTCGGATAGTTTCACCTGGGCACTGGACAGTAGGTGTAGTTGCGCGAGACTAGTACATGCTAGTATGGCGAAACATGATGATGAATCAGAATTGGATTGTTGTGGAAAGAAGGTCGGGGGTGAAGTACACCAAAAATCTGGTGTGTATGGAAAGGTGTGAGACGGTGGGAGACGTAGTGCTGAAAAATGTGCCACCAGAGTGGGAGGAACTGGCTGTGCAGGACGTTTTTGCGTCGTCGGCACCTCCGCAGCCAAATTGTCTCGAGAAAATGACCAGGCTTGATCTGACAACACTAGTTGACGTGCTTGGCGGCTTTGCGTTCAAGTACCTTCTTGCCCACCACGCTGGCCCAAGGACTACTCCTAAGGATACCAACAATAATGTCCTGAGTGTAGCAGATGTTCTTATGAAAGCGGCGAGAAGTTACAACCATCTGCCGCCGAAGAAAGGGTGAGTTCTGTTCTCCGCCATGCCATATAGGCCTATATCATGTATATTGCATGTATTGATGATACAGGCTGCGTTGCACTGAGGAACACTGCGCTGTACTGAGTGCATGCACTGACACTGTCATAACTGTACATTTTGTTGTACACACGTGATACATGCACAGCAGTTTTCATTCCTCCAAAGGTCGGCCAAAATTTCCTCTAAAAGCATTTTTCTAAGAGGAGCATGCATTCATTTGGGAAGTATAAAAGGCATTCTTTCACATGATAGGCATCTCCGGTAACCATGGTAACTGGTGATTTTGGCCCAGTGTACGTGTAGGCCTATTATCGGCCTACATGTATAGGCCCCACCCACAGGCCCCCACCAGTTCAGTAGTTGGCCTTGGGCCTCAACTTGCATGCCCGCCCCATTGGCCTATGTCAATTGTTTTTTGCTGGTTAGGCCAAGTAAAAAAATACTCATGTTTATCGTCCCCGCCCGTGCCTAAAATCAGGGCCGCACCAATTTATTTTTTTATTTTTTATTTTTGAAATTTGCACCAGAAAAACACTCCGCACAAGCTCAATAGTGCTCCCGCTGTCTGTTTGTTGAGTCATAGGCCTACAATTGATTTGTTAGTGCTGTTAATGAGGCAGAAATTGAAAGTAAAAAAGCAACAATGACTGACTGTGACCATGGTCGATGGTGACTCTTGTCATCTGAGGGGCAATATTCATGATATTGCCCACTGGAAACCCATCTTCCAAAATAAAAAATAAAAATAAAAAGTGCCCCCCTTGCCAATTTTGAGGGACCAGGTGGACGATAAACGTAAGTATTTTTTTACTTGGCCTTACCAGGGCCTAAGGCTTTTAGGAGCGGAGGTACATTGTAGGCCTAGGCCTTCCCTTGCCTAGGGGGGCCAAACAAGAATTTTATTTGGATGGATAGGCCAGGAAGATGAACATGAAGATTGAAGACGTGCAGGGGGTGCATAATTTGTCCGAATTATACATGTAGAAGAAAAACTAACGCGTTATATTTTTATTTATAATCGAGATGATCAAGTTTTTTTTGCCAAGGCCTGGGCCAAAGAAATTAGTAAGTAGCCTACCCCCCCCCCCCATTTGGCCTGATGGTGAATTAGGCCCGGGCCTACATGTAAATCACTGGGCCAAAATCACCAGTTACCGGCATCTCCAGACCTGCCAGAGAGCGAACTGTCATTAGGTCAGGGGACACTGGATTTTTATCGATTGAGGGAGTTTTACTTCTGTGTCTATCAAACTTAACAGGTGGCAGCACCTACTGCTGCAGAACTGTCATGTCAAATTGAATGTCATTCTCAGATATGTTAGTATGTTTCTTTCTTCATTCAGGACACCCGAAAAATCATCCGATCGTGATAAACAATACAACAGAGTTCTAGACGTTGTTGAGGAGATGGGCGTCGGATTCACCAACAGTCACGTTGCTACTCTTGGAAAACAAGTCATTTCTGCTGTTTCTGATGCCTTGTGGAGTATAGAAGCACATCACAGTACATTACAGGACCGAAGCATCCACATTCCTGAACCGTTTGTTCAGATACGTGATATGAACAACTACAAAAAAAATCACAAAACAAAACCAATGGTATGAAATTTTTCACTTCAGCCAGTGTTTTCTTCACCCATTTTGATAGATTCCAATTCATAATTTTTGACAATCCTCTTATATTGTGTGTTTCATCTATTTTCAGCTTTCCCATGATATTCTGAAAGACCATGTGGAGCAGTTGGCTGATGTACTGATGACGCCGTGGATTTCTAACAGTAAATTTGCTGTCTTCAAGGCTAAGGTGGAGGGATTAGTTCAAGCTCTGCAGTCATACCAGCAGTACCTTGCAAAGCAGTCCAAGAATACATTAGAACGGCATGCCATGTCAGCACCTGTACGGTCTCTCGTGGATAAATGGGATTTCAAAACACTTGAGGCAAAGACTGGACCTGTTAGGCCTGAATATCACACACTTTCAGAGAAGTTAGCAGAAGAGAATTTCTATGAGCCTGTTTACCTTTGTGACTTTGAGCCAGATGACAGATTCGAAAGGAGGGATTGGTTGGAACAGTTGGGTTTTTCATTCCCAGTTGCCCTATTTCGTCATGTTATTGGGGGAAATATCCGGAATCTTAACGTTGTTTGGAAATTGCCACCAGAAGAAGAACGGAATGAGGCACGGACAATTTCGGTTGTGAATGAAGTAAAAAAACAAGTCCCTGTGTATTCAACGCGTTTCGTGAGGAAACAATTCATTGATCGGTACACAAAAGCAGGAATCAAACCTGCTGTCCTACGTGATATCTTCCGCTTCATCTCTGGAGAACAGTCCAGTAGTGAAACCATGAAGTTGTCGGAAGTTGATGAACGAGTATCGAAATGGTTGTCGAGCAATGGAGATCCAGATTTGTTTTACGATCTGCGAAAGCTCAACGGGAGACCTGAAGATCCAGCATTCTTGCCATTCTGGGATGAACTCGCGAACTACCTCGACGAAATATGTGCTGTTGATGATCGCCGTCATGAAGACATGCTGTACCTCCCCTTGGCCATATCCATTCGTGACTTGAGAAATCAGATCATCTCCCGACTCCCGAGTGGAACTGCAGCTCCTTCAGAATCATGGATACGTTTAAATTTTTCCCCATCTAACCCATTCATCCACACAGCCAAAAATTATACAGGGCGATTCCAGGTCAAGTTCAAGGTTCAGCAACGACTCGCACGAATTGAGCACGAAGATTCATATTTTTGTGGTCATCTTTGGAAAATGATGAGAGAGCTGGCTGTCAGGTGGAAAGATTCAACCATCTTGGTGTGTGTAGATGATAAGGCTGTCGTTGCAATCGGCGATCCTGGAAATCCCATCGCTACAGGTGTCAGAGCTCATCATGGTGCGCCCGTTGTCACGGGTGGCCCTCTCCTTGCTTGTTCTGACCATGACTTTCATGTGTGTGGAATAGTTCCGTCCGTAACTTTTCAAGTAGACATTCCAGAGACTCTAGAGGGTGGGTTTTACTCCGGTAATGTGACTGTTACTCTGAGGCCCGTATGCACCAACATCAGATTAGCCCCAATTCGGCTTAAGTCCAACTTAAGCTTGAACTTAAATTTTGATCCCATTGCACCAATCATAGTTGATCCAGAAGTTGGGCTTAAGCTCTTGCAAAGTTTAAACCACCCAAGGGGTAGGTTTAAGTTATGGATTAAGGCTGTTCGCTCATCTGACAGTGAACTTCCGGGTTGGAAACATGGAGTTTCTTGACCAGCGTGACGAAATGGACATGGTGGATTGCCCAGGACGGGTTGTTGAGGAGAAATTTAAAAAACGGTACAGGTTTACCAAGGTCAATGCTTGTGGATTCTGGTCTAATTGAATATGAGGTTTCTCCATCATCTGATCGCAACAATCCAATCTCAGCAATCAACAGATTATTGCAGGTTTCACGTGCCATTGCAAGACACCAACAACCTCAGATAAGCCATAACTTAAGCTCGAGCTCAAATTGGATCACAAGTGCCCCGTAGGTTATTGTGTGTGTATCGCAGACAAAAGCCTGCACAATAAAATCATGCAATCAGCATTTGGAAGACCTCAGACTTGAGGCTTAAGCTATAGTTCAGCTCATCCAAAGCTTATCTTTGGCTCAAATGTGTTGCGGATCAAGTTGGGATTAGCCGAATAAGAGCTTAAGTTATGGATCAGTTGAGCTGTAGCTTAAACCCAAATTCGGATCAGTTGGTGCATACGGGCCTGAAGGACAAGATTCTACAGCCGTCAAGTGCCATCAGACATGCATGTGAGCTTGTGCATCATTTGAGGGAACAACAGAGTGAAGATGGTGTTAATCTCAAGGTTCCAATATTGATGGTTTACTCAGATGGTGGGCCCGATCACCGAACAAATTTTATATCTATGAAAGTAGCAGCATCACTCCTGTTCATAGCACTTGATTTGGACTTCTATTGCGCTGTACGGACAGCACCTCACGGCAGCTGGCTCAACCAAGCTGAACGAGTTATGTCCACGATCAACTTAGCTCTACAGAATACTGCTTTGTCACGTGAACCCATGGAGCGAGAATTTGAAACCCAAATCAAGTCCAAATCAACAATGGCGAGTGTGCGTGCCGAGGCAGCGAGTGATCCTGATTTCAAAGATGCATTCACAAAGTCCATGCAAGGTGTCATTGACCTGCTTGATGCCAGATTCCGGCGGCTTCAGTACAAAGACCAGCAGATAGACACTGGCAGAGCTGCACGAGATGAGGAAATCTTGAGTTTTGTCCAAGAGATCACAGGTATTGTTGACAACGATATGAAGATATCAGGCATTGGACAGGTGAATAACATCCCGAAACACAGCGAGAAGTTTAACGCTTTCCTTGCCATGCACTCACGGGAACGGCACTACAGCTTTCAGGTCAGTACACAGGGCGTCCAAAAAATCATATTCTGAAATAACGGGTTGATAGATGTGTATTTAAAGTAGTGTGCTTTTCTGTGCTTGTCAACGTTTTGTAATTCTCAAAGCTGTCTGTTTCTATTTCAGCTCAAGAAATGTCCCTTAGACAAACCGTGTTGGTACTGCCAGATCTGCCCACCAACGATGCCAGAGGAGGACTTTGCCAGGCTTCATTTCTTGCCCGATCCTGTCTACAACAAGGAAGTTGATGGCTTCAAGCCTTTGAATGAGGTATATGGGCATGACACAAATGACGATGATCGCCCTTCACTTAAAGAGAGAAAGGCATGGACTACTGCTTACGACAAAGAGCACAAGGCTCTTCTTGTTGCTGGTATGTTTTCAGACTCATGGGCTATGAGCATTCTCACAGGCCTTTTCTTGAAAATGATCCTGATACATGCATTTAGTTTTTATTTCCACAGCAGTCTGATGAGAAAATACAGCTGGAGATGCGAAGTGAACATAGGTTGCTGAGCATGTGGGCCAGTGGAAAAGCTGGCCTGGCATGCTGTGTTAACCTTGCATATGGAAGTCCTCTGGCTGCTACCTGTAATACATTTGGCAGGTCCTCTGCTGCTGGCAGTCCTCTGGTTCCTTTTGGTGAACTCTTTTATTCCATTTCAGCAAAGGTGAGAGACTTCATTGTCTGTTCGGAGTGCAACAAACGTCGTGTCATATATAGTGGTTCAGTCTTGACTACAGCACAGGTAAACCTCATCAAGAGAGTAAAAGAGAACCTTGTCTGCACCTGTGGGGGAAAACTCTTCCAAGCTGACCACGAATACCACCACCGAATTGTTGTACGGGAAGGTCTTGTCTGCAAATCGCCTATGGAAACGACGTACTATGCAGGTAAGTGTGATGCATGAATTAATAAATTTCATCCATTTTCTATCATGTACATGTCTCGAAGATGTTAGACCTACAATAAAAAAAATGACCTTTCAATAGGGAACCCCGATCACGCACACCACGCGAGAATATACGCGTGGTTTTGAACTGATAGTACACCAATGCCACCTATTATTCATGACGATTCAAGGTGTGATTGGCCGTGCTTGGTGAACCGCATCTCTCGAACAATGGGCCTAGGTCAACGCTAGGTGTCTCGTCTGCTCTATCAGTAGTCATCACGTGACCAATTGACGCTCCCCATTCTTACAGGTTCCCAGACAGTTTTCGACCCATGTTGCTTTTATTGTGCACAGACTGACCTTGCTGAGAATGAAGAATTGGCGCAACTACAGGAACAGAATGCCATTGTACGACCAATATGCAATGGGTGTTATCAGAATGGCAAGAAGCCTGTGACAAGATGTGGGACAAAAGGCACGAAGCGCAAGAGGCAGACTGGATATGATTCAGAATGATGGGAAGTTAAATATTATCATCTCTCTGCAAGTGCAGCTGTTGATGGCTCTGTTGAGAATATGTTCTTGACTGAAAGACAAGTCTTAATATCACATTTGAAGACCACCATTTCCAAGGTGCTGTGGTGGGGTTGCTCATAAAGATAGTTGTTTCAGGAGTAAATAGGGAGGTTTCGCAAGCGCCCAGTTAGACCCTACGACAACATTTATCTATTGTGTGGGTTTACCCAAACAACAGATAAACATCGTCGTATGGCCTAACCGGGCGCTTGCGAAACCTCCCTAATGATGGGAGTTTCAAGCCACCATGTGTCATGGTTGTGATTCTCATTATGTTGAGTTTTGAAATTCTGTTCATATATGTTTTGTTTTGAAATTGTGCTAACTGAGTCAGTGTGTGGTCATTTGGTTCTGCTCTTACTTAGAGTACCGGTAGTTAACTTTAGTGATGAAAAGCAGACTGTAAAGCATTTCAGACTTCTGCAACCACCATGACCACATGTTTTATTTGTAGGAATAGGCCCCTATGTGTGTGCACAAATAAATTTAATACTAGTCGCGGACTGTTGGAGCTTTTTAAGTTGAACATGTTGAAGATATGTTTGCGGGCATTTCATTTTAAAACCTGTCCTAGTCTCCTGACAGAAATTCAGAATAATCAACATGATTTTATTCTGAATTTTACTGATCACGTCCAATCAAGGTGATCGACCTTTGTGATGCTTTGTGGCTGTTGTTTTTGAAATAAAGACATTTTTGATTGATTTTGTGTGTGGATGCTTTCTCTTGCAATCCAGTTCAGGCCAAAGTTGGAGGGTGAATCCAGACCATGTTTCCTTGTATGCGTGTACATTCCAGCTTTCCTGTGATCAGACTGCTCCACTCCACCTTTTGTGCCTTGTTGTGTTGTACAAATTGAGCTTCCTCCTAATGGAAATACCTGGATGTAGTTTTTTGCCCTTGGACCATGCCTGTTTTCCCTGAACTGCTTCACCTCAAGTGAATGAACAACAAAAAAAGGATGGTTCAGCAGCTTTATTTTGATATAAATATTTATCTTTTTTGTCATCCTCCTCCCTGAAATTGAAGTCGCAACTTTTTGAGAAGTTGAAAAATAAATATTTATTTTTATTTTTTTTCCGACCTCCTCTCTACAGGACTTGAGAAAAAAATCCGTGAACCAACTTATAAAAAAAGTGCGGCCTAAACGATCAGGCAGGCTTGTCTAGAATTTGTCCAACACTTTCTTTTGTCCTCCCACACTGAGCCGCAGGAAAGTTAGACGCGTGTGATCATCTTGTGGGTAAATGCCAGAGATCAGGCAGCATACAGAAGGCAGAACAATAGTTTTCTAGGCCTTTAACCTGTGTAATGCAGAATTTGTACGCTGATTAGGCTAAACACCCTTTATGAATATGGCCCTAAGAGTCTGAATGTCCTGTGCATGGGACCATCACTCCTGACGCACTGAATGGAAGTACAGTGGCGCCGCAAGTAAGAACCAGTCTACGATCTGGTTATTGCTGGATGAAGTAGCAAGGGCATGGTTCCCAGTTCAAGTCGTTAGTTTGTTCACTCTCTCCGACAGTTCAACATTTAGTTCGTTCAGGAAGGATAAGCCACGGCCGGGACAGAATTGGTCTTTTCTTGGTTACCATGAAATGAAAAAAGGTCCGTTGTCCAGAGCGAGAGTGTCATCGATTTCAGCTGATTACACCAAGAGTTCCCTATCCCTCCGTCTTGATAGCCGCAGTCAAACTAACTACGGTACACATCAAGCTATCCAAATATGTGAATATCAGCAATTTTTAATGTCGTACGCTACGGAAACAGCCCGACTTTGCGACTCGAAATGACGAATGAAGCCGATAAGAGATCGAGCCGTGAAAGCGAGGCGCCGTCGATATCAGCTGATTCACCAAGATTTTCATATCCCTTCGTCCCAATCAGACTAAATATAAATCAAACTAGCAAAATACACAGTCCCCCCTCGCTATTACGAACCCTTCGGGGTCCACAGGTTAAGTTCGTACTGACGCGGAGTTGGGTTCGTAATACCCGGGAGTTCGTAAAATCGAGGTTCGTAAGAGCGAGGGTGCACTGTATGTGAAATAGTAGCAAAATTTAAGGCAGTATGCTATGAAAGGAGCCCGAGTGGAAGACCGGAAAGGACGTGTATGAGCCGAAATCACTGTTGCTCGGTTCGATCATTTTGGTTTTTTCCTCATATCCATCGTCATATTTTGAATAACACTCTTGTAGTTTTGATGAAGAATTATTAAAATTATTGATGGATGATACTCTAAACTACCACTTAGGTATTGTTTCATAAGGCGATTGTCAAGACCATAGGGATTTTATGCGATGATCATGGGACATTCAGTGAGCACTTTGTCTTAGTTAACTGGTTCTGACCCAATTTTGATGGAAGGTCACTACAGATCATTATAATATGCATTTTAGGCTCCATAAGGGTTGTGGGAACCTAAATTTATTCATGGCAGTATGAATAGGCCAACGCAAATGACTTGGTCTAATTTCGCCTGTTCTCGGTCCTTTCATGGACGTAGAAAACATTTTAGCCAGAAACAGTTTATACCGAACACTGTCCTGATTAAAAATACTAGGACAGACGCAAGGAAATGCATAAAACCATCATGGCGCCCGCTGATCTATATTTAGGACAGTGTTCGGTCTTTTGCTGTTGGCATGGTTGGAGCTGTAGAATGACGTCACTCGTCGGGAATCCGCCGTAGATCATTTGCTTTCACCGGTCTTCTTCGAATGCAAGCTGCCCAGGAAAAGACCGGGTACCAGTCTAGAAACAGTTAACTAAGTACTCGCTGTATCTTTTAACTCAATTTCCTTTGTGCAAGTACTGCCATCTTCCCATGATTCCCCCGTGACTTACACAGCTAACTGCACGGGAAATTCAAATACCCATGTTTTTTATATCTGCAGATTACGCCAACTGGTTCAAATTATTCGAAAAAGTGACCCCGCCTACAAGAGGTGAGTAAAAAAATTAACCAACACAATACATGTCAATCACAGTTTCATTTTTCTCTGGACTGAGTAATTGGGATTTTTCATTTTACGGAATATGCCCCCTGGAGAGCAGAATGTAGGTCCAGTTGCGAAACTTCTTGGTTCTGTTTCGAGTCTTCCTAGGGCCCACCACTCCGCCAACTTTTTTGACCCTGGGCCTTGCGGTTGCGAAAGGTGCCACTTTAGGCCAGCGTTTTTTTTATTCCTTGTTTCGCGAGTTCGCCGCTTCAGAAACTCCAAAGTGGAAAAAAGTGGAAAAGTGGAAAAAATGAATCATAATCATTTATTGTTTTAAGACCGTTACACTAGTGTCTCAACCGTCTTTACACATTAGACATATTCAATCATTATAGTCCTAATCTATATAAATAATGTACAATCAAATGACTAGGATTTACTTATAATACTGTTTCAACAAGTATGTTTTCAGTTGAGACCTGAATTGACTAAAAAAGTGTCAACGATTTAAGACTGGTTGGAAGACTATTCCACAACTCAAGTGCCGCCACACTGAGGGCCCCGGCCGGTCACCGTACTGCTGACTAGTTGGCTATCCGTGAGATTTGTAGGAGAAGGGGACCAAATTTACCGCCGTACTACTCCTCGTCCGATAGGCGGAGGTTTCAACTTGAATGATGTCGGTGAGGTAGCAAGGCGCTGACTACCGTGGCGTATCAACTTGAAACTTTATTTTTATTTTATCCCGCCCACCGCTCTGAGGAGGCCGAGATCGAAAATACATTTTTCAAAAATATGACTTTTGTAAGATTTACCGTCCGATCGACATGATCGATGTGCAGCAGTCAGATGAAGCAACAACACAAGAGAAAGGTGACCTTTTTAGCTCACCTCTGTGAGGTGAGCTTCTCTCATCGTGTGTCGTCCGTCGTCGTTAACAGGGGTGGCACGTTTCTAAACCGCTTGGGTTACAAACTTGATATTTGGTGTACAGGTACCCTATGGTAAAAACTATCTCTGGACCAAAACTTAGCGCTGCTGCTTGTACACTCTGGCCTGTAGGGGGCGCTTTGTGAAAACCTTCTTTCGGCCGTATCTCCTGAACGCTGTTAGCTAGAGCCACGAAACCTTTATGGTGGGTTTCTCTGATGAGACTACATGAAATAAATCCCAGGTTTTTGATTTGACGTACTTTTTAAGGTCACATAGGTCAAAGTTCAAAATTCACTGTTTGGTGGCACATTTCATGGCTATTTGACATAGAGTGTTGTGATTTGGTGTGAAGATACATCCAGGCACCCTGCACAAATGCACTAAATTTCAACCCGATCCGACTTTAAATATGGCCGCCAGGAAGCCATCTTGAAAAATGGACTTTGACCCACATTTTATAACGTTGTCAAAATATGTATCTAGGTACCATATAAATATATGGTAAATTTCAGTCAAATGTCTATTGACAAATTTCAGTCAATTTCAGTAAATTTCAGTCAGATTCGACGTCAAATATGGCCGCCAGGGAGCCATCTTGAAAAATGGACTTCGACCCACACCTCATATGGGCCTATAGTGGTAGCTAGGATGCTTTAACTGTGCCTAAATATGTGCCTTGGTACCGTCTACTTATATGCCAAATTTCGGTTCGATTGGACTTCAACATGGCTGCCAGGCGGCCGTCTTGAAAAATTGACTTTGGCCATATCTCATCGGTAGTAAATGTTACGATGTTTCAATGTTGTCTAAATATCTATGCAAGTATCCTGTAACTTCCGGCTGAAATTTCAGTCCCAACGAACGTCACGTGTGGCCACCAGGTGGCCATCTTGAAAAACAGAATTTTTGACATCTGTGACCTAGACAGGAAAGAAGTTTGTTCACAAATACCACTTGTCTTCATTGTATTCAGAAATTGTACTCATTCTGGCTGCCATCACCTAAGTTTATGTCACTGACTGATAATACTGATCATCATACTTCTTGGTGTGTTCAGCTTTATCTTATCTGTACTGGTCCTTCAACATTCACCATGAGAGTCACAGTTTCACACATAACCACGGAGACTTGTCACAGAGGTGAGCACAATGGCCCTGGCCATTTCATTTTTCTCCACTATTCAGACGTCTTGGATAACTTTCGAGGAATCAAAAAATAAAATATTAATTTTATTTTAATTTTATTTTTTCCTCAATCCCCTGATGGACGTGCTGGAAAAAAGCTCGCGAAACAAGGAATGAAAAATGCTAGCCTTAACGGACTATACACAGACACACACACAGATGGACGCCACTCAGCATACATACATGTATGGATAGCTCCGCTAACGTTTGGTCAGCTGAGATAAAAATACCGTGCTATTCGCACTTAAGACCCCTCGGCTGTGGGTGCAAATTGAATTATGTGTTCATTGAACGTTGCATGTGTGACGCTTTAATTTAACTGAACGTGCTAGAGCGGTAACGTCGTTTGCGCAAAGTGCCCCCTGGTGGCCGAATGGAAAGTCCGATTCGGCCGAAAATATGTACCTTTAAACCCAAAATCAGGAAAATCCGATTAAATTTGAACGTGCTAGAGCGGTAACATCGTTTTGGGAAAGCGCCCCCTGGTGGCCAAATGGAAAGTCCGATTCGGCCGAAAATCAATAGGTTCGTGGAGGACCCATACATATACCTTTAAACCAAAAATCAGGAAAATCCGATTTAATTTGAACGTGCTAGAGCGGTAACGTCGTTTTCGCAAAGCGCCCCCTGGTGGCCAAATGGAAAGTCCGATTCGGCCGAAAATCAATAGGTTCGTGGAGGACCCATACATATACCTTTAAACCAAAAATCAGGAAAATCCGATTAAATTTGAACGTGCTAGAGCGGTAACGTCGTTTTCAGAAAGCGCCCCCTGGTGGCCAAATGGAAAGTCAGATTCGGCCGAAATTCAATAGGTTCGTGGAGGACCCATTCATATACCTTTAAACCAAAAATCAGGAAAATCCGACTTAATTTGAACGTGCTAGAGCGGTAACGTCGTCTGAATGGACAGACGGACAGACAGACGGACAGACAGACGGCTAGACGGACAGACGGACGGACACCGCAGGGGACGACAATACCCCTCGGGCCGCCCGCGGGCCGAGGGGTAAAAACTGCAGGCAGGCAGAGCTCTAATGTATTCAGATAGAGCATAGTCCATTTTTCACTACACTAACGTCGGAGAACCTAAGCACTTTCTGATTAGAATAAAGTGCGGCTTTACCATCATTATTAAATATTGGTTCGGGCAATGGTGAAACTTTACTACATTCATCTGAGAACTAGACGCCTTGCGCCTTCCATAAGTTTGCTTGGAATTCGTCATTAAATGGTCACCGACAAGTTTTCCTTTGTGAGACTGAGCTTCCTGTTTTACAACTGCCGTTTTTCACACACAATCATCCATTAAGCGCACATTGTACGTTACAAGCATCCTCGCTTTTTATGCTTCGTGTTTTGCAACGTCTACTTTGGAACTACCGCCCATAGAAATTTACCCCCCCCCCCCAACTACTGACAATCTAGCCGCATGTTCTTGGCACAAACAGGCGGATTTATACTTCTGACGCCAAAATACGCTAGGTCGGATTTCGGTGTGAGCTGGCGAGTGCCGGCAGACCTGCCCTGGCGTTAGCGTTATGTCCTATTAGTGTAAACACACGCACGCACACGTTCGCATGTGCCGACCTCTGCACTCCCTGTTTGTGTTGTTGAATGATGTGGTGGCTTGTGTTTGGCTAAATTGCCGGCGTATAAAAGAGCGTATCGCAAAATTTCAACACAGTTGAACTCTGGAAAATGTTCCGCCGACACAACGTGCCGGTGTAATATTTTTTCACTGCTCCCCGTTTGCCAATGCCCCCAAACAAAAGATTGACGGAATAAAGCCGCGACGTGACAATGGGGGAGGCACTGATCAACATGTCTTTCTGTATTTGAGTGCCCGCCGAACAATAAAGCGGGCATTGTCATACGGGGGGAATTCTCATACATTACACCTGTATACCGCGAGTGCTCGCTGACGCGGATATACTCTCTATCCGGAACTTTAAGACCAGACAATGAGGAACTTCTAGGCCCGCGCAAGTGCCATTCACCCTAGTAAAATGCCTATTGTACAATTTGGTCAATCGACCCCAAGCTCTACTCGACGGCGCTGAAGTGAATTGTTGATGAACATGAATTGACTGGCACTCTGGTCTTAAAGTTCCAGAAAGAGAGTAAGTTTTTTTTTCAGAGAAGCACTGCTCTCCTGACGCAGCTTTCTTAGGTATTCATATGAACATGTTTTCGTAATCGAGTTCACCACTTGTTCACTCCCGGCGCGATGTTTGATAGGCTGTTACGATCAGGAGGCGTGGATCCATAAGGCTTCCTTTACATAGAAGTATACGGTATACGAAAACCCCGGTTGACAAAGGTTTAAATGGATTCACGACCGTGAAGCTATTGTTAACCGGAGTTTTCGTATACTGTATACTTCTATGAGGTTCTTCACGTGACGTCACACCCTAATTAGCATTGAATTCAGAGGAACTGGTGCGGCCATATCGGCCGCCCGTGTCAATGGGGTTTACTGAAACAAATCAGATTTTAACTGGAATATTTTCCAAACTACCTTTCTTATCATTTCAGTTTCAGGTTTTGTCAAATAAAATCACATGTTCTACAGCAGTTTGATGATTGAATGGTACCTGTTTGTTGTGAAAACAGACAATAAGTGCTGAATTACATAGAGTTGTAGTGTATTACTGACGGTCAAGCACTTGGCTAATTATGTATTAATGAGCTCATTAGCATTGAGTTGTGACGTTGGTGAAGAACCTCTATAGCTGCGCTTTCATTACAGAAAAAAGCCGGTATTTTTCCGGTCTTATTCTGCTTCCATTACAAGATGTCCGAGTTTAATAAGTCCAGTTCTATTAAGTGCGGATCTGTTAAGCTCGGATAGCATAGCCGAGTATTCTCCGAATCTAAATTAGATGCGGATCATCAACGGTGTTTTCCCTAAGTGGAACGGCAATAAGACCGGTGTAGCAGTAAAAAGTGTCCCCCAGTAAAATGTGTCCACTTCTATTGTTGAATAACGGACTAAGGTACATGGGTATAGAAACCAATCGCCAGAGATTAGATTGTAACAATAGGATCATTTGTTCCCAGGAGAGTTTTTCCTAGGACATTCTTTCCTTTCACACCTGGTCTATTTGTAGTATTATGTTCGGCGTGGCTTAAGATCGCTTGCGACATTGTGCATGCTCAAAAGTACCAGAACAATAGGCGGTTCACTCCACGTATCGCCATCTGTAGCCGAACTTACTAACCTCAAATCCAGTAGTGGAAGCGCAAGCCGTGAAATATCCGGTCTTATTTAGATGCGGATCGACACCGGTGTACTATTAAGAGCGGGTTTAAAAGTTGTAGTGGAATCGCAACTTATGTAAAGGAAGCCTACCGGTAACAATCCAGCGCACACTAAGTACGGCTTTTGTCGACTGGAAGGATTTTGTTGAAATGATCGTGAAGCTCAATGTTAAAGACATGATTAGGCCAAATAAAGTTTTTGATTAGCATGCCAGACCGGATGCATGTAGGCAGGTGTTATATCTGTCAGTGTTTCTGTGGGTGAGTGTGTCCCCCTTGTTGTTTTCGGAGAGCTGGCAGATGGATCGAAATGATTCTCTGTGTGTCCCACATTGTCAAGTCGCCGCTTATTCCGTCAGACAGTAGCAGGGGAACACTTACCGGTGTAGCTCACTGGCAGATGTTACACCGGCACAGTGGGAAGAATTGTCATGAGGCTTTCATACGGTGGAAAGTATCATCATTTTTATTTTACAATTAACTTTTTCTTTCCGAAGCAGCAATTTTTCTGTTGTAGTTTGCGTTTTTGAATTTCCACCGCGCGGAGTGAATTATTACCACCGCGGAGATAATTATCTCCACCGCGTGGAGTATAGGCCTATAGATTTCGCTAGAATTGGGCGAAGATCGCAACCACATCGCAGAGGAAATTGTATCCCAAAGATGCGTCGTCTGAAACGGTGGAAAGGCCACAGACGCAGAAAATGAAAAGAATATCCACCTGTTAATGTTTCAGTGTGCAAATACACCCATCAGTTCGCTAGATGCATGGAACATGATATGTTGTTTGAAACGAAAATGTCTGTAAGAAGGTGCCATAGGCTATGCCAAAACCGTCGTGACTGCAAGTCATTCGAATATGTACAGTTACCAACCTTGTGTGTCCTGAAGAATGCCGTATGTTCACAGAGTAGTCTGTTTGGCGTGGGAAACCGGAGATTTCATCTGTATACAAGTAAGTTCTCAATGATTTGACCTCTGTAACAAAACCAAATTATGTACCGGTATGTTTTATTCTTAATTTTCAAAGACAACTGACCAGTATGTAAGATGCTTCTGAACACTGAGATAGTCAGTAGAGTTCTTAAAACTTGGGTGACGTTTTAGTGAGAACAGGCCCAGAAACTGTTGATAAAAACGAGTTTCCTGAATGGTGTCTACTGTGCTTTGTTTCACATGTCATGTCGTGTCATGCGATGAGTACAAACATTTTCATAATTTGCATTTTCAGAACATTGCCTAGGTAAGCTTATATGGCATTTTTTATGTCCCCGGGCTCCAAAGGTTGGGGGATGTCTCCTACGACCGTGTAGT
The DNA here is from genome assembly GCA_002633025.1 of Notospermus geniculatus. Lineage (NCBI taxonomy): Eukaryota > Metazoa > Nemertea > Pilidiophora > Heteronemertea > Lineidae > Notospermus > Notospermus geniculatus. The sequence continues at coordinate 107,590 of NMRB01001665.1, read as the reverse complement.
CCGTGCCGGTATCAGTTAATATTTGGTTTATATCATGCAGTCAGCCGCGCTTATCGCCAAAAGATGGCAGTAAAGTTCTAGCGGACTGATACAATACAGAATTCCCCTGATTGGTGTTCAATCAAGCATGGATGGGTCCGCTCGGCATTGGATTGGACCGTAGTGACACCTATTGGCCAACTGACTGACTGCAGCTCCTGTTATGGTGAGAAAACGTGAAGCGAACATCTTCATCTTTTTTGTGAGGATTGTTCTCTATGACGGAAGGTTCTTTCAAACGACGACCACCAAACCGCGGACGACTAAAGATGGCGGCTGTGACGGCCATCTTGAGTTAGTTTTCCGTCAATAAGCTTGAGGAAGCTTTGAGTAATCATACTGACGATATCAGGATGATCGAATCTGCTGCGTTGACTTAATAGGGAAACGGTGATTGCTGATAATGATAATGTGAAGAGATTAAAGGGACTCTAGAGGGAACTCACGGATACCACGGATATTTGTCAATTCAATATCTCAATCATAGGTGGCAGGTCGCAATAATAGTTTATCAATTTGTCGATAGATGGCGCGAGTATGAAAGTATAAGTACGCATGCGCAGGTACAAGGCAGAATCGTGGGAAATTCTATAAATAGCTCTGGGGAACACATGATCACGTCAGACATGGAATTCCGAGCGTTAAAAATAGACACAAGTTAATGAATGAGGGGCTCAGAAAAGGTCAATCCTAGAGAATCTCTTAACATTACATAATATCAATTTATTGGGAAGTGTGGTGCTGGCGATTTAGCGATGTTTATAATAAGGAATTAAACCTTGTCATTGCATGGTTGAATGGCAAGGTTGATGTAATTCGACCGTTGTGGTGTTTTTATGTGTGACTGAACGGAGGGTATTCATGTCTACCATGTATACTGAGCATTGTGTGATGTTGAATCCCCTTTACGCCACGAAATTTGCGCGGTGTTCGGTATGGACTGGGCATGGTTCGGTGGAAACGATGCCGTTCTGTGGTGTTGCTCAAATTCCCGCCAATGAACACCCCTCCGAAACCGATGTCCCAAATTCAGCCCTTCAAGAAAAAAAAATTCCATGAAAAAACAAAGCTTTATCGTCAAGTTTTCCCCGAGAACTCGGTTAATGAAGTGTACAGTGCAGTGCTTTCTGATTCGATGGGCGCTACACATCTTCAAATGCACAAATCTGACCGAGCTTTTTATATTTCCAATTAGTCCATTTCTCCTCAAACCCCTGACTACATTCCTGTATTTGGCACTCAGGGGCCATATTCATAAAACGCTTCTAAGCCTAGTTGACAACTAAATTGGCCTGTAGTGGGCTACTATCCCTCGTTGACCCACTCAGAATTTCATATTCGTTGGACTTTCCCTATGCTCGAAGCACTGAGAAAAGTCAACTTCAGCTTTCCTTTGGCTAAGTCCCACCCCAACTGTGCAAACCACTGCGTACAATAAACGTCTGAGTATTCTGAGGTACCTGTAATAGGATAATTATTCTAAATCTAATTGCATAATGGTAGTTTGTTCCGCCAGACTGTGGAGCTTTTCCATGAGGTGTATCTATTTTTAACGCTCGGAATTCCATGGCTGACGTGACATCATCATGGGTTGCCCAGAGCTATTTATAGAATTTCCTGCGATTCTGACATGGACCTCTTGACCAGTGGCGACGGCTTGTTGAAGGTAAATGGTACTCATAGTAGCCTAATAGCCGGTTCCCTCTAGAGTCCCTTTAAGAATGCATTACAATGGAACGTACAGCCATTGGCATAAGTTTATCTCCACCTGATACTTTGAATATTTCAAATACTCCTGTTTTTGATGGTTTTTTCATTGACGTGAATCACCAAAATTGCTGCCGTCCTCATTGGCCAGGGCCGATTCTTCGCGACAGCCAGCCCAGAACCCTAGCGGAGAATCGGGTACCAATCTACCCGTGTAAAAGTGGAAGAACTGGTCTCCACCTTCCTGGGGCCAGTTAAGTTCGCCGCGTGAGTCTCGGGAAGGTGCAAGTATAGGTGCAGGTCGGTTATTCGCTCGTGTAAAAGCGAACCGATCTCTTCCGGCCTCGTGCGGGATTGAGCACGCTATCTGAGTGACATCACTCGCGTACTTGCTGTTAAAGTTACCTGTGAAGAAATCACGCGCGAGATTTCTCAAGCACTGCTCATGCTGTTAGAAGCATAGTTTATCGATTTTTAGTGATTATTGCCGGGATATTTTTTACTTACGATGACTGTAAATGTTGATACACGATACACGCCATTTAGTGGCACGCATTTGAACGAACCGACCTCGAACTAGATCGGGGCGGGTTACCGATCCCGCACCTTGTAAAAGTGATCAATCCATCCTGAATCGAAGCCGCCCGAGGAGGGTGGATGTAGGTTTCCTCGAACCACACCATGTAAAAAAGGCCTATAATCATCAATTCTGTAAATAACTGCGATTTATCCACAATCTGCCTTTAGCGGCTAATCTATGGATGAATTGGATATTGTACAGCGTCATTCCATTTTCAGAATGTAAAGAAAATCAAAAATGGGACGGAAAGACTAAAGGATGTGTAAGAAGTAAGTTATAATTCTATAAGGGAAAACACCGTCCCATCACCAGCATCTGACTTTTACATCCCTTTGAGCAGCAGACCTAATATACCCCGATATTTTGCATTCTATCGGGGTACCGGTAAGGAGGAAGTTACATAATCCAGGCAGATTGATGCCTCTGACTAAAGTAAGAAAATCCAACACAAAGATGTGTGCAGTGTTTGTGAGTGTTACCAGCGGGTGTTAAATTTGATGCTATATCAAATATGTGTTCGAATTTTTCAAATCGAGCAGAAAATAATGATTTTATGAGCCATTTTTCTCATGGGCTTGAGGGTGAGATACACTAGTGGGCTTTTCCAATTACCTGTTCACCCCCGCTGCTGATAACCTATTTATAGTACTTTGTTTCCCATATCACCATCCAACAGATGGTGGGAACCCACAGACCCTCGCATGTGGCATCAATCGCCAGCACTAAGGGGCAGCACGCCTTAAACCACTAGGCCAAATCCCCATCTTCAAAAAAGATGGTTCAATGGCCTGTGTTTAAACGAGGCGTCCATCAGTACCCTGCGAGTAGTCCAAACAATCTCCGAACCCAAACAGTTTTTGTATAACTTAAAGGGGCTGGAGGAAGAACGCTCCCATGTCCAAAGTGTGCATATCTCAGAAAGTATGGGTCTGATTTAAATAAAATTCGCAGTGGTGATACTTGAATCTAAAAGATTAACAATCACCATGAAGAGAAGTAGTAATATTATGTAACAGTGGCTAAGACAATGCAGTTTGATACTTGACAATAAATCCTATTGTATACTGTTGAAACTCCTAAAAATGGTCATAACAGTAGGCCTAGATCAATGGTAACTGATTAGGCCTATTCTATCAAGAATAATGCCCACCACATTCACGAAAAATGAGATAATTACTTGACAATTAGACTGGACTACTAAAGTTGGGTGCTCTCACTCTTGGTAAGAGCCAGATCTCCTAACAATATGACATTGGCCCCAATGGTGTGTTGCAATATGATTAGGCCTATTCCTGGGGGCCTATTACCTAATGCAATGAACATAATTACGNAAAAACTGTTTGGGTTCGGAGATTGTTTGGACTACTCGCAGGGTACTGATGGACGCCTCGTTTAAACACGGGCCATTGAACCATCTTTTTTGAAGATGGGGATTTGGCCTAGTGGTTTAAGACGTGCTGCCCCTTAGTGCTGGCGATTGATGCCTTATGCGAGGGTCCGTGGGTTCGATTCTGGTAGGAAGCAATGTCTTTCACCTTAGAAACCCGATTTCTATTTCATATTCAACAGATGGTGGGAGGGCAATAAACAGAACAGCCAGGTATGGCTAAAAATACAGCTCTGGTGTCTGGACACCTGGTGTTACGGGTCTTGGCATTTCTGGATCAAAATCTCAGAGGGCTTGTTCAGCTAATTTGACACCCTCGCCGAGGAAACTGTTAGTGTTGTGAGGGAAACATCTTGGAGCGTCTCACCTAAACTGATCTATGATGATGTGAAATGGAGAAATAGTAGCTCCACCATCCAGAGGTTGCTTGATATACTGGATGGGTGTAGAAGTACAGTAAAACAACCCCCACCTCATCAACATTCGAAAGTGATTGTCTTTCAGGATGTGTGCTGCCGTTCGTCTGGGACGTCGAGGAGAACAAGTGCAAGAACAGTAAGTTAGAAACTAAGGTTCCCTGTTTTACCAGAGAAAATGTAGTCACATCATTGATAAAATCGTCACAATGATAAATTCGTATTACATGTACATGAAGTTTACCAACGAAAATACATCGGTATTAAATTTTAACGTTCGTCCGTTTCCAGCGTGTAAAGAAGACCAAAAATGGGATGCTAACACTAAAACATGTGTAGCAAGTAAGTGCCCAGTCGCCATTTTCATCTCAACTGGTCTGAAGTTTGCAGGTGACACAGTGAATGAACTGCTATAGGGATTTTCCCAGATTATGTTTTTGAAACACGTGGGGGGATGCGAGAGAGTGTTATTAAATTGGCAATCAGGCGCGGATCCAAGGGGCGGGCGCACGTCCCCTCCTTTTGGCCAACAAACCTGTAAAATCGACCGTGAAATTCTGGAATCTGGCGCAAATTTCAATGCCCTCTCTTTCCCCAAATCCTAGATCCGCCTCTGACGGTGACAATGAGGAACCCGCCCTGCGGTTTATCCCGACAGGTCGGCGCTGCGAGCGATTGTACCGAAACGACGTCATTGACGTTGTTTTAGGTGTTGACGTTGCGTCATGAAAAAATCTCCTGTACATTTTTCTACAGGAAGAATGACACAAATGACGCTGTCCTTAATCGCTATCGGATGTCTTATTTTTAAGAAAAAAAGGAATGAGTTAAAGAAAATTTCATCTGCGACACGATGATGTAAGTTTTACTGCCATGCGACCAACACAAATGGTTTATTTTCACGCCAGAAATAAATGGAAATAACGTTAGAAAAAAGAGATTTCGGTCACATCGCTCGCAGCGCCACGTTGTGACGTTAGTGTGCGGGTTCCCCATTGCTAAATAGGATTCAAACCACTACACAAATGGAGACTACAGTAGGGGGAGACGGGGCACAGTGGGTCACAAATCGTTTTTTCCACGATTACGCAGAAATGAAGCAACACTGGTTTATAAATGAGGTGCCAACTGGCAGAGGGTTAAGGTTAGGGTTAATTGTTTTCAGTAGTTACGTAATAAGAAACTACTTGTTTTATGTAAATAACACAAAATTGGTCAAATCCATAAAAACGCCATTTCCAATTACGTAACTGGTTAAAAACTACAAACAAGCCTTTCGGCGACATGGCTCACTAGAGGTTGTGACGGCCAGGGGAATTTTTTTCATGAAGCGGTGAAACCGTCAGCCGTTACAGTAATTACTATTGGGTATGTGCTGTCATTTCACAAAGAAGAAAGGGACAAGAGACGGATTACAACAATAGTTGTATTTGATCTTCATCGCATGATGGCTTCCATTATATCAGTCACAGTTTTCATAAATGGATGTCCATTTTCTACAGTCTATACATCCTCAGCAACCAGCATTGTTTGTTTACATGCTGCGCATTCCATTCCAGGTCAGCTGGACAGGCAATGATCACTACCTGCCTGGTACAGGCTAGTGTCGGTCTAGCTGCCCACCACCACATGGCTTGGTGGGCGTAAAACATCGTTCTCCTCACCCTGTACCAATAGATGCTGGATGAAATAAGGCAATACAGAATACCGAATCCTTAGTAAAAATCCACCGTCATCTTCACATCCAACCATATGTGACTGTCATATCATAATAAGAGAGCGAAAAAGTACTTTCTTGCCTCGATATGATAGCCCTGCATCGGCCATTGTCGGCAGTATCGTCAACAACAGCCTCATTACCGCGATAGACCTTATAAACCTCAGCACAAATATACACCCACTTTGCACTCCTTCTCCATTGTCATAGAAACACGGAAATACCACAATAGATTTAAAACAGTAAAACAATATTTACTAAGGTTAAAATCAACTGAGTTACCTGTTATGAACTGTTGCTAAAAATAAGCTGCAGCAGGAGGAGATTACCGGTATCTAGATAATCTCCTCCTAGCTGCACATGTATTTTGGAGCGTGAGCATGGTGAGAGGTTAGACCATACCGGTATATCGTAATACCTCTGCCACACCAGCTGCCGTAGCCTCGTAGCTATCCAAACTTTTTCTCCCAAATGACGACAAATACTTGTCATTTCGGCGTGATCAACGAAAAGAACCTTTGTTATTAATTGTATATTGTTATATTTACGTATCAAGGGAATAAAATTTCTCCTTCACAAGTTAAGAGTGGAAAATGCCAAAAATAGCCTTTTGCAAGCTCTCACATTTCTAATATCTAAAAAAATAGGACACAATATTTGCCAAATACCACGCAGACAGGGGTTTATAATACAAAAATCATCCCCTCCAAATTTCAGCTCGAAAGGTTGTACCATGGCTGAGAAAATCCGCGAACATAAACCGTGAAAGAAAATCAAGGATGATAATAATGGTCACTCTAGTGAACCAATAAAAAACATGCTTATTTGGTTCAGGCGGTGTAACGGTACAGAGTGTCCCCCTGTAAAAAGTGTCCACTTCTATTGTTGAATGACGGAATAAGCGGCATGACTATAGAAAACCAATCCCCAGAGATTAGAATGTAACAATAGGATCTTTTGTTCCTGGGACAGTTTTTCCTGGGGACATTCTTTCCCTTTACAGGTGTACCATGTTCCTATCTGTTGGTAATACATTTATGGGGTGTAAATCCCACTGTTGAAAAGTTCGCTGTACATCGGGTCCCCATTCTCCTGTACAAAGCTCAGTTCTTGGGTCCAATGATAAAGTCAGGAAGGGGTCAAACCCGGGGGTTAAAAGGACATGCTACCCTATTATTTCACAAGTATAACGTCCAGATTCATATATAGTAGACATTCTAAAGAAGAAAATGATAGTCATTTTGTCTTGTTATAAGACTATGCAAGGTGTGACAAAAATTTGCTACCCTTTCTGCTCCTCTATACGTGACGGCGGTCGAGGGATGACGTCACCCTAGTGTGACGTCATCGACGTTCTTGGGGACTCTGGCAAATGGAAGGTTTTTTCGGGGCGCTCTTTTTAAAAACGCTTCATTTTCGAAATTTTTCGGTGTTGTAGTCTAATATGTCACAAACTTTTTATGAGGGACCCAATATAAATAAATCAAAGTCGTATCCAATACATTTTATTTGCGAATTTTCGACCCCACACCGGTGTCTTCTTCGGGTCCAAATCAGGTCAAAATTTTCAAGTCAAAATCCCTGAAGTGAATGGAGACTTTATGAGGGAACTGTTGTATTTATTAAGGAAAAAACAAAGCACTACTTACAGCGCCATACAAACTTGGGTGAAACGGTCAAAAATTAGTATACTGTACTATATTCATGCGCGGTATGTAACGCACCTGTCTTGAAAACCCCGACGTAGTCCGTAGCCGTCTCCAGAGATTAGTGGAGCGACCTACAACCTCGACCAAGCGTAACAAATCTCTGGATACGAGACTGTACGAATCCAACTCCGAGTCGCGTTCGGAACTTGTGTCATTGAAAAACAGGTAACCTCCAGACGTAATCTGGTATAAATAGGGAGGTTTACAAATCAAACGATAAACGTAAACTTTACGACGACGTTATTTTTCGTACTACACATTAACCAGATTTTATATTGCATTTTCAGTATAAAAGTGATGTTTACGTTTATCGTTTGATCTCTAAACCTCCCTTATTTACATTGGACTATTGGACTTGTTTCTAAGGCCGGGTTTACATAGATGTGTACGGTACACTTGCACGCTGGCGAACAATGGTCTAATAAAGCGTTCATGACCATGGAACCTTTGTTCGTCTGCGTGTCCGTATACCGTATACCTCTATGTAAACCCGGCCTAAACAAATCGGTTCTCCATTAAAACTTGCCATGAAAATGTCTCACATAACACAATCAATACTGCAATATTTCATTAATATGCACTCAGCTTTGGCTTAATTTTGGCAAAATAGTAATTAAAATCAGGAAAGTAAAAACGGACTTTTATTCACTTGCTGATCCAACCTTGGGTCCAGGAATACGAGTCATATTTTCACACTATTGGGTGTGCCCTACACACCTGGCATGGCTGGAGCCGAGATATGGCACAATGAAAGTCTTTTTGCCTGGCACAGTGGAGCACATAATGGTTGATATTCGTAAAAAGGATGTTTTAACTTCAAGTTTTGCAGCACATTTACACTGAACTTTGGTGTACAAGTCTTACGTAAAAGCATTTGCTTCAGGTTTTGCAGTACATTTACATGATCCTCGCTGTACAAATCTTCAGTAAAAACATTTGCTTCAAGTTATGTAGTACATTTACACTGAACCTCGCTGTACGAATCTCAAGTAAAAGCATTGCTTTAAGTTTTGTAGTAGTACATTTACACTGAACTTCGCTGTACAAATCTTAAGTAAAAGCATTTGCTAATTTTTATGGAGACCAGCCAATGAAGCATCATCAGTGTTTGTTTTGCCTCTGTGAAAAAATGGCCGACTCGTCCAAACATCTATTTTCTTGATTACCCAGACCTGAAGATGCAGGCAACCCTTGCCAACAGACGCGGAGAGTGTGTTTTACCCTTCAAATATAAGGGGAAATGGCAGAAGGCATGCCTTCCAAAGACTAAAAATATGGACTATACACATTATACGTCATGGTGCGCCACAACCGAGGATTACGATAAAGACAAGAAGTGGGGTTACTGTATAGGTAAGTAATCTGATGTCTGATGTTCTCTGCAATGAACACCTTTCAACTACTACATGTATACGGCACGAACCAGCCGGCCATGGAGGATTTCGTTTATGGCCAAGTGGTTGGCGCGTTCGCCTCGGAGCTAGAAGTTTAAGCAACGTAGATCGCGGTCAGTAGGGGCCTATGTGGATGGGTGACCCTTGTGCCAGGCAATACAGTCCGCCATGGTCCCTAGGGACAGGCGATAAGCTCCGCCAGGGGCGATGGTCCTACGGACCCCTGTCTCTAGAGATAAATGTCCTGACCGGGCGACTATTCGTAGCCTTCATAAGAGGTGAAAGGGGACTAAATTCCCTTGGGCTAATCGCGGTCCCCTGATAATGAAGTCCGTTCAGTCTTGAATACTTTACTGTATTGCGATTTAATTCAAGTCTGAAGTGTGATTGAAAATCAACGCCGACATCAACCGCCTTTGTGGTGTAGTGGAACGGCAGATGTCTACTGCATGGAATGCTCTGAGTTCGATCCCCGTGCTGGTGCCCTTTTCTTTTTTTCCAACGTCTACATGTAGGTTGTCAAAGGGTGTTACGTAGAATTTTTTTCCTCATAAAAGAGCTTGTGTTCCACTGATAAAGTCACTTCACAGGCGCGAGGCAATGGCTCAACCCTCCATGTCTTCGGGTACTGTGAGTAGAAAACGCAAGTTCACAGTTGACCCGAGCGAGTTATTCTTATACCTTACTGAGAAAAAAGTACGGGGCATGCTCAGACAACCAGAAGCGGAGCATTAGACGAGCGTTGGTACTTTACAGAAATCATTTTGAGTTGGGCAGTTCGGACAACTGCTACGCTAACCTCTAACCTCTCTTTAAAGCTACGTGCCTGAAACCGGACAAGACGAGGGTGGATCAAGGAAGGAATTGGTACGAGGGAAAGACTCGTTATATCTGTAGGAGGGACGGAAAGATTATAAAAAGTAAGTTGCGAAGAAATTCAGCAAAAACGAACCAAAACGCTGGAAAAACCGTTTTTTTTAGGCAAGGGAGGAGGTGGGGTGGGGATCGTAATTCTAAAATATCCGGCTTAGGTCTGCGTATTTTTCAAAATGGATAATGCATTTGCCACACTCTGAATGCAGCGGGTTTGGGTGACACAACCAAGAACCCCGCTCAGAGTTTCCAAAATGGCGTCCACCATTTCTCGCTTCCAGTCAGCGAGGTAGTGCAAAGAATGTCGGCGAGATGGACACTCAGAGATCTATCCCAGCCATGTTTGTATCATTAGCTAAATATCCGGCAGAAAGTCCGCTGCGGAAAGCGCCCTGCTATCTCATTTCGACTCTTGCAGCTTGCTGTGAACGTTGCACACGGATGTACACGATGTACCGGTTGTTACACAGTGCGTGATTCACTGACGTCGCGTCCTCCTTTATCCGGATGCCGGGTCGGATTGACTCTGAACATCCCTTATTTACAATCAAACTGCACTGAACCTTAATTGGAATGTTTAGTTTGAGGTATTTTAGAATAGAAATTAAACCCTCGGCGCCGGGTCTTGGTTGTGACACCAAACCCGCTCGGTTGGAGCAACAATTCCGTCCAAACCCTCGGGTTTGGACTTTACATTTTAGCGCCACCATTTTAGCGGGTTTCGTGTTGCAACCAAGACACTCCGACTCGATTTTAATAGGATCTGTCAGTGAGGTGACCAAAGTGTGTCACTAGGGCCCAATCCAATGCATATAGCGGACATATTCATTCCTGATTGAGCATAAAACAAGAGAAGTTTCTTTTGTATTGGTCCGCTAGAACTGTGCTGCCATCGTTTGGCTGACTGCTCCTATTCCTTAAGCCCACCGCAGCAATATTTTTTTTCTTTTAATGTGGACGCAAGCATAGTAACGTGTTCTCCTGTTCTTTTTTCCAGCTGAGCTGAAGTGTCGTGAAGTGTGGTCCTACAATCACCTTGATTTCCGCTGTCTTGATGTAATTCCAAGAAACTTCAGTTGAGTGCATATCGCCATAAATGGTCAATAATTAATATAAAGCATCTCATTAGAATATATACACTTTCTTTTTTTCGCATCAGCGGATCCATAGGGCCGTATTCTAGAAGCTTCCTCAACTCTAAGGTTAACAAGAGCAGGACATCGGAGCGATGTCAATGGTTTCCGATGAGAAGTTTACTACTCAGAGCTAGTTAACTGTGACCTTGACCTCTGACCTTGAGAAGTATTGCGTAACTGGAACAGGATCCCTGATATAAGCCTGTCGGGGATGGTTAATTCAGGCTTCTAATTCGTTTTCTCGTGAAATTCCGAGGAGATTTGCGCTTTAGAACTGTCTGACCTTGACCTTGACCTCTGACCTTCAAGGTCATTGCGTAATCTGAATGCTCATCCTTGATAACCTAGGTATAGGTGAAGGTTTTAGGCTTCTACCATCACGAGATTCTGACTTATGTCATGTTATCAAATTTGAATATCAAATCTCACCATGATATCAGCAAATATCATGCGACCGAACAGGTGCAAACAGAAAATTTCAGTTGCAATAACATCCGTGGATGAGCTATGATGTTGTGATACCAGTTTCAAGTTGCTTACTGCGGCAGATTTCCCGATATGTCAAAATATCAAATTTGATATATCAATATCATTATGATACTGACACTGGACAATAAGTTCGTTGATGCCAGTATCTTGCCAAGGGCCATAAACATAGGGAAGGAACTTGTTACTAGTGCTCCAGCTGGCCTCGGACACAAGTTATTCAAGAAACAAAAGTGTGACAGACAAAATCTCAACTTTTGATATATCAATTTCACCATGAACCAGGTGTCGGAGACCGGAAATTTTCATTCCATCTTGTAGCTCAGGTCATGTTACTTGGGGGTAGGTCACATCAGGTCTGTAGCTCTTGCAGGAACAAAGTTACAGGTGTGACAGACTGAACAGACACACAGGCAGACAGACAGACACACACACACCCACACACACACACAGACACCATGACCAAACACAATATGGTTTCCGATCTTGAGATCAGAAACCATAACTATTGTTTGCAAGGCAGATTACAAAGGCTTCAAGCTGAACTGCATGAACAAAAACCACAGCGCCGCAGTATGGTGGTCTACAGAAATGCGAACGCCCTTCAAATGTTCTCCAGAACATGAAAGACTGCCGGCCTACTTTGTGGCGCCACTGTATTCAATCCCAGGCTTTCAATATTGAGACACATCAAGATATAGTGTTCAAGTGACAGAGCCTGATAGACTTACGATCCGTAGGAACCTGAGTATGGGGTTGGTCAGGGTTCTTTAGTGCTTGCGCAGAGTTGAAATTTATGCTACAGTGCAAAAACTTCGGCATCAACAAATAATTCACCACTGGTCTGAGTTTCAGAAACTCCATTTGGTATCATTGCAAACATGTTGCATATAAATCATATTTGATTTCTTTGGCCATAGATTTTTGCGTTATTTGAATATATTTTCACAGAAACGCAATGCACTTGATCTGACCAATAATAGGCCTACATACACGACTCGCGCGATGTGTGTATTTGTGGAAAGAATATTGAATTGACTACGTAATTATGGCCAAATGAATAAAATAAGAATTGTCATCAACGTAATGTAACGATATCTGATGACGTTGATGTACGTCAAATGGGTGTTGTTGTTTTTGAATGCATAAATGTTTTCAACTGGTGCTTGGATAACACCATAAAAATGTCAACAAGAAGTGAATACTATAGAATATGGTGACCAACTTTACACTCTGGTTCGGAAAGAACATAATCCCGTCGACCTGCAGACGTCATTGAACGCCATCTCTCGATGTTGCTCCACTGACAGACCCAGGGTGATACAGTGCCTCCACCGAATAACCTTGTAGTCTATCATGTTCTGGAGGTGTTTTGGAAGTGCCTTATGGTCGTTTGCATTTCTCTTGACCACCACCGTGGCGTGGCGGTCTTTTTTCAAAGCTGGAATCTCCACTTTTTGTCCATGCAGTTCAGCTTTAAAGTGGACCCGAGAGTTAAGGAGGCTTCTAGAATACGGGGCAATAAAAAGTACTGAGAGTCGCACCTGGCGTACTGCACGCTACAAGGCCACCTCAGATGAATTTGCGGGTACGATAACAGGCCTTGTCCCTTAACATTTTCTCGAAATGGCTCAAAACGTCGAGTCCAGCAAAAATGTTCTGATTTGCCCTCCGGGTAGGCCCTCTTGATTGTAAAGTGTATTGGACTTACCGTCGATACAGGTCTCTATCTGCACATCCAAACCACATCATCCTGAGAATCTCATGTCATTTACGGTCCCTCAATGCCCTGAGGACATCCACCCCGTTTCGGTGGATTAGAGGGACATTCCCTCATGTGTACTCGCCAATTGTTAAATCACACATAATCCATGCAATGCAGTGGGGAAATGACACTTGATGTATTAATGTAATCACCAAACACCGCGCCTAGTGCTACAACGCCTGCACATATATCTGGTGTAACGAGTTACCGGATACCAGTCTCATAGCGTTGTATCTCATCCCATAATTTATGCACGCTGTCGAATGACAGCTACCCCAAACACATGAACTGGATCATGCCTTCGTGTTTTGAACCCATTGGTACGTAGGCCTACTCTTTATCTCGATAATCCGTGAGAATCATTTGGTCGTGATGTTAATTCAGCAACATTAAAACATACAGCGAGTTTGTCAGCTAATCGAAAAAATTTTAGAGCCGCCATTTTTGGATATGACCAAGACGGGATAGAAGCTTTGCTGGGATTGGCTGGATTAGGCGGAGTCCAGCGCTCCGCTGCTCCCCCAACGAAATGGCATGGATGTCGCCAGGGTCTGAACCAAGCGCCAGAAGGGGAGACGGTTGTGAAGACCCTGGGTGCAAGGATGGAGAAGGTGGAGGTCAGTTGTTTCCCTCTTACTCTGGGAAAAATCACCGAACTATCCTCGATCCAGAGTGAGGGAACAGGGCAAGGGGCTGTGTTGTGTGTTGGCTGTGTTTTGGGGGCGCGCTGGGCTGTTTCCCTGGCTTCAGTGGACACATTGATGTCCCTGAAGCCAGGGAAACAGTTATCAGTCTAGGCCATTATTGCTTTACATGGGTAAAACCAGGTACTGCTCTTGTTACGGCAGTTTTTGATACATTGCCATCAGAATTAGGGTTAGGCCCATAGCGGAAATACTGACTGCCGGACCCCTAAGATCAGCCGCAATTCTTGGCTATCCTGTGCCTTAATTGAATGATTTATTTCGCATATGGTAGCAATTGCAACATCTCGAAAAATAACTTAAAGCTGAACTTAATAGATATAAACCCCAAGCGGCAGAGGTAGAAATTACGAACAGCCAGAAGGCACTTCCAAACTACCTCTGAAAACCATACACCCTCTCGGACGGTCACAGTTGGTTTCACTTGCCACCACGCTCTTGAACAGAAAAGATCTCGGCACAGCTGCCAAATCACGACTGTTAGAAGTCAATGCATACAGTGGAAAAGGTCCGGAACGAAATTTGATTGGTTGGAACCCTAATTTGGAGTATAATAGGAATTCCCTTAAAAATTAAGCCATGCACGTCGACGTGGTCGAGGCCTACAAAAGGAAACCACAGTAACGAGACGCGTGCACGTANCAAAGGTAATTATCGCATGCGACCTAGTAGTCGTATCGGTAGTCGCCCCCATTTTAGTCGCTCGTGTGCGCCGTGCTTTCTGCACAAGAGTAGGCCCTTTATTCTTATCGTTTCCATTATGCTTTGTTCTCCTCTTCAGGCTCAAGAGCAGATTGTTCCAACCGGACGTTCAGCTGAAAAGGCACCATCCAGATCCACCCAGAACCAGAATGAACCCCAAGAATCGCAGCAACCGCCAGACAACTATGATTATTTTGAGGTTGTTACCGGAGTTCATACATGAAGTTATGCATTGCATGTCTTCTCACTTCCAGCCCATAAGATAGAAGCATAAGCAGCCTAAAAGAGTTGATGATAAAATATGTAAAATTAGTAAAAGTACAAGCTTTCATAACAAATTAGCAAATTTATTTTTTCATACATGTCAAAAACACATCTTCCACAGTTGATAAATACAGTAAACCTCGCGTAAGTCGACACTTTCGGGACCATGATTTTTATGGCGACTTAGAGATCTGACGAGCTATGCATAAGTCGACATTTCGACAACTTACATACAAGCCGCCATTTTGACGACTTAAGCCTGTAACAGGCCGTTTTGGCGACTTACGACTCATAAATTTGCGACATTACTTGTACATTTCAAATGTTGGCCTTTGTTAACCTCACCTTGGCAACATGGTTTCGTTGATTGCCTGTTTTGCTCCTTAGAGCTGGCCACTGGCCACGGTAGGGCCTATTCAAATCTTTTGGACTTGGTGTCAAAGCAGGAAACCAGTCAAATCCTTGGAAACCACCTGTGATATTCAACCTGATCAGGCTATTGCTTTGCGACTTGCTTTGCAACTGGGCGCTCGATGGCCGTCGTGGACGAGCTAGACATTATTTCCGCGAAAAATATTTTTGTTTCCACCAAAGGCGAAAATGTGATTAATTAATTTTAGGTCAGCGACCGGTATCGGTTCCTTGCGGTCGTATTCAATCGCAGGTAGCAGGTTGCAAAGCAGTAAATCGGCAGTGGATTCCTAGGGAAAATGAAATAGTTTCCACTGTTGTACGAGTCAAATATCTTGACTACAGACATGCAGCGCGATGTCAAAGTAGAATTGATTTTGCGAAAGTGATGTGGATTCCCCATTTATAACTTACCATTCGTAGCTGTGCCGCGATCGTCGCGTGTCGACTTACGCAAGGCGAAAAGCATTGTTTTTACGTAGTAGGGACCAGGATATATACGACGACTTAGGCACTTTGACGACTTAGAAATGGCGACTTAGCGAAGGTAACTTAATGGCAAATATCATTACAAGAAATTGGGACCTTTTCAGCTGTGTCGACTTAAACACTTTGGCGGGTTAGGCGCCGGCGACTTACGCGAGGTTTACTGTATCTATTAAGTTCAGCTTTAATGAGGAGAAAAAAGAAAAAAATACAAATGATGATGAAAGAAGAAGAAAAGACAAAAAGGGGAAAAAGCGGACGGGATTCGAACCCGGGGCCCTGGATTGCGAAGCAACGATCATTCCACCCTGAACCAACCAGACGTGCAACGGCACCAAGACGTGCAAGACCAGTGACGTGCGCTACACTTCAACGGCAACGCGTGGTGGCGTTGCTATGATGCAGTTTGGGTAAGTCCGCGACGTCATTGTGACGTCATCAATTCATAAGTTTGGAACTAAATCTAAATTTACAAACTAGAACTGAGAATTCACTTAAAGTGAATTCATGACCACACCACAAATGTTTTGGCTAGAAGCTGGTTTGTTATGTTGACGTAAGATGGCGGTGTTCGAATGCTGTAGATACTAGTACGACGAACTGCCAAACGATTGATCAGAATGTAGGCCTACACAGGCACGACGTCGTGCCATGCATAGATCTCGTGTACCAAGCACGGTTCTATTTATAGACTCCGATTCTATTTATAGACTACGGCGATCCCGATTTATTTAGCTGAAAAAGTTCATTATCTCAGCCAAAATGGAATGAAAGTTCACAGGAATCTTCATCGCGAGAGAACAAAATCTTTAGACTGAGCAAGTCAGATTTGACGTGCATGCCCTAGTTTGACCGAAAACGTGGAGGTAAAGTGGTAGAGAAAAAATTTGCGTCCTGCGAAAACAATACTGACCACACCACTGAGTGGTGGTGTGGTCATAATAAACCGCTCGGCAATGTGACCGATTTCACCATCGATACATCCTTTCCAGTCCTCCTTAATTCTCATGCGAAGTTTCAGCGCTTAACTATGCCTTATATAAGGGCTCCGCACACTAGCGATTTTTTGAGCGATTTTCTGGGCGATCGGCCTTGCGACCAGGGGCCGTATGCATAAAACATCTTAATCCTTAACTCAGTTTTTCCCTTGATACCGCTAAGGATTCCTTCCAGAAGGACATTTCTTAAGTGATATGCATAAAACGTCTTAAGGTAAACTTAGGGATGTATTTTCCCTCAAGTCTAAGAAACTTCCTTAAATTCTAAGGATGTCAGTTACAGGCAGTTATCAATTATGCCACACATCTCAGCCAATCGGAGCGACCATTACAAACAGATTTAATCTAAATTGGTTTGGTAAGTGATTGCGCAATCTTGTCCAGAGAAGGTTTCTGAGGAAACTCCTTAAGTTTTTACTGAAAATGCCCAACGCTACAAGGCGTAACGCAAGGCCTAAATGCATTGAACCATCGTGCATCTACGTACACCCTTAATCAAAAGTAAATGCACAGCTAATAAACTTAAATATTTCCCAAAATCTTCAGCGGAACAAGCTTTGCTTTTTACGGCAATTACTTAAGGCATCAAGACACATTTTGAGACCAAAAATATCATGAACTTGCATGAGTTGTATTTTTGACAGAAGTTTGAAATTTCCATAAAAAAGTGTGATTTTCAATCGCATATTTTTTAGAAGTGAAACCAACGTCACTTCAAAGCCTGTTTGTTTCCCAGCAAAATTATTTTTTCAGGTTTAAAAAATTCCGTGGTGAACAGAAGTTACCGAGCATTTTCCAAAATGAATTTCGTTTGGTTTTCCAGTCAAGTCAGGGCTATTCCTTCCGTCTCATTTAGATCTAGGAAACTGTAGTCCTAGGACCAAGATTCCTAGGAACCATAGTCCTAGGACTGCACTTTCTTAGGAACAGAGGTCCAACATTTAGAAACAGTGGTCCCAGGCGGACTTCCGTTACGATAGAAATCAAGGATCCCAAGTCCTACTCAAAATTAAAGAAAATTTCAGGGTTGATATACATCAGTGCGAATGAAAAATATGCGCAGAATACTTTGAGTTATGCACATGATGTACATTCTGCACATATTTTTCATTCGCAGTGAGGTGTTGCAATTTGAAAACTTGCGCCAAGCACGACATGATGAAAATGGGGCCGTGATTTGGTCCCTGCGGGGATATAGTCAAGATCACCCTCGGTAAAATGTCATGTAATAAAAGTGCATCGTTGACTTGCCCTTTCAGGCGTCGATACATCAGCTCCTCCGTCGGACCCGCTTTCCTAGGAATGCAAGCCCGCCGGACCCGTTTTTCTAGGAATGCAAGCCCGCCGGACCTGCTTTCCTCGGAATGCAAGTCCGCCGGACCCGCTTTCCTCGGAACGCAAGTCCGCCGGACCTGCTTTCCTCGGAATGCAAGTCCGCCTGACATGCTTTTCTAGACATACAACTCCATAGACCTACGATTAGGTATCAAAGTCCAAAAGACAATGGGTGACTTCACAATTCCGTGTGTGTTGCATGTTAGGTGTCAGTGTTGTGTTAGTGTTACAGATCTGTTGACCTGGACCCTAAACAGGCTGCTCAGATTCAACATGGTGTTAGCACCATCTTGACACGGTGTCGACAGCATGTTAACATGGTGTCATCATCCTGTCATCCACTTGATATTTACTAGTTTAATTCCAGGGGTATTTTGACTGATTTCAAATACATGTATTACCCTGTGATCAGAGGAGCCCTAGTGTAGGCCTAAAGACATCTCCATCATCTGCCGTCTGGTACCTTGCCCTACCTTAGTCACCCTCCACTACTCATGACCGAATTCATCGACCAGACGTTCCAGATGTGGTTCAGTTAGCCTCATGTGTACCATGTGGTGCCTCAGTACTTCGTGCTTTCGTGCTAACGTAATTCTCATCCCGAGCTTTTGCTTGATGAAATGGCTCAAACATCATTTCGAGTGCCTCTTGTTGACCACAGCTAAATAAAATGACCGCTAACAGATCTGTCAACACCCAATTCTGAAATCATGACGGTGTTACACCGTCTTAACCTCTAGAGGTTAGTGTTAAGGATTTTTTAAAAAATCTGTATTAATTAAAAGAAACGGAAACCTACAATTTTATTTGAACAGGACAATTTTTGAACCTCATTACCACAAACAGCAACAAGATATCTGAAGGAATTACAAAATTAGAGCAAAATTAATGTTAACAGATTCCAGGCTGCTGAGATTGAATCAACACCTCATGTAACAGGACCTGTTAGGTGTTGGTGTTAGTAACACCCAATTCTGAAATCATGACGGTGTTACACCGTCTTAACCTCTAGAGGTTAGTGTTAAGGATTTTTTAAAAAATCTGTATTAATTAAAAGAAACGGAAACCTACAGTTTTTATTTTAACAGGACAATTTTTGAACCTCATTACCACAAACAGCAACAAGATATCTGAAGGAATTACAAAATTAGAGCAAAATTAATGTTAACAGATTCCAGGCTGCTGAGATTATCAACACCTCATGTAACAGGACCTGTTAGGTGTTGGTGTTAGTGTAACAAGCGTGTTGAGATTGACCACTTTCAACATATCTGTAACACCTAACACCACGGTAACATCCGTGTCAAAGCGGTGTTTGTATCGATTTCAGAATTAGGTGTTAGTGTAACAGATCCGTTACAGATCTGTTGAAGTAACACCTAACACGTAACACACACGGAATGAGGAACCGGAGGAACTAATCGGCGAGATGGCGCTGTGAGCGCTGCGACCGGAAGTAGATTCCGGGTGGGCGCGAAATCTGACATCAGTTGACATTGAGCGTTGAGCTGATGAGTGCCTGCTGAATGAACGATGTGACGATTTTTTTCGTGAACGGAACCAATACCAACTCACTGCATGCATCATGGATCATAAATATGCCAGCTGGTCGCTCACCAATTTAAAAGATGAGCTGAAGAAGAGAGGTAGCAAGCTCGGTGGCAGGAAAAAAGAGCTAGTTGAACGGTAGGCCTAAAAAGTCATGAATGAAAGTCGGTGCTCCGATCCCAGTCCCATCATCATGACCATCGCACCGTCCATGCATCGTGCATGGCATGCCCACGCTACGGCACAGGCGCGGCCAGGGCCATATAGGCCTAGGCCTATAATGGCATGCATGATGCACACACTGACCACTGCTGACACAGTAGCATGAGTTGGCCTACCGGTAGTAGCATGCAGTCGACAGCATGCATGGCAGTGCTGATACACCATGTAGGCCTACACCATGACACTGTAAAAAATCACTGGCTCAACATGCTCAATAGGCGCACTGCCAGTGCCAGTGTCAGTGAGTGAGAGACAGGCCACCTAGGCCTAGGCCCTAGGGGCCTAGCTAGCTAGCCTAGCTTTTCTTTAGTAATAAATAGGCCCTGGCCTAGGCCTAGGCCTAGGCTAGGCACAGGCCCTAGGCCCTATCTCATCAGTCATTTTGATTTTGGTCCCTATCATATTTTGGTCCCTATCATATTTTGGTACCTATCATAGTGTAGGCCTATTCTTCCAGAGCATAATTCCACCCACAGATCACAGAATCTTCTTGCTTCATTTCCTATCAATCTGGGATCAATAAATCAAAACTAAGCATTGGAACTTTTTCTTTGAAGTGGTCTTCAAGCTACTGTGAAAACACAGAAAATGAATCCTGTTTTTTCCACCATTTCTAGCCATCTAAAAAAACCATTGTTTCAAATTAATGGGTAACAGTTGACCAAAATAATTTTTCTTGTTGCTGTTATCAATAACTTCACATGAGATATAATACGGGAAACTCCCACTTACCACATCGTCCCTTCTGCGTGGATAAAATTTTCTAAGTCCGAATTTTTCCTATTTCTATAGGGGATGTGGGTGGTAAATGGAATGCTCACAATAGAGTTTTCGCTGCAAAGGTCGGTTCCATGTCCCCATGACTGAGTGCTATACCGTAGGACATGCCAAAAGCATGAATAACTATGGTCTTGTCAGTGAATACCAACAATAGCCCTTGTTACACTACATAAAAAACCCGTGTCGAACACGGGTTTTTTCTGTCCACACCTGTAAAAAATGCCGTGTAATAATCCCCTCCGAGCTGGAACGGGTTTTGGAGGGCTTAATTTAGGTCCCCGTCACAAAATGTGAGTAGTGTTGACGGGCACCGGGCCTCAGGAGGGATTTTTCAGAGACGGGCTAGACCCGGGTGTCAAAAAACCCGGGTATTTCTATGTAGTGTAACCACGGCTTATGACACAACTTGTTGCGGTAGTGTTATTCGCCGTTCTGCGTGGCTGTGTTGGGTAATTATTAAGAAATGTGACAATGAGCCTGCATTTGCTTCAATTACGCCAACAAAAGAAATTCATCTGCTGTGGTCAAGCGCAGGTAGAGCATGCATGAATGGAAAGGTGTCCTTTGGCCTACAACAGAAACTTTGTACAACAGCAAGTTTTAGTACTGCTGTCAGTCTGGTCAATTTCTAAGTCAGCAGGTTTGTTTGAGGCCCTCAATGAAAAAGGAACACCGCAACAGAGGAAAGCCTGTAAAAATTTCCTTGATCAAGTTCGGTCTGCTTGTCTGAGTTTTGAAGTGTAACATCTGTGAGTGTTTTTGTATCTCAGTGTTCCACAACAATAGACACGGCCTAGAATGGTTATTGTTGGGTCAGTTGCCGCTTAATCTGTCAGGAGGGAAACAATAAGAAAAACACAGAAATACGGGCAACACTGATCGACGTTACACAGGGCTGAAAACAATTCTAAACCCTCCGTCTTTCTCAACTACCAAGTCATTTTACTCAAATTTAATGAAAATGTTGGTGAATTGACGATAAAACATTAATTTCGGCATCTTCAATTGAACCGACTAACACCCCGAGCTGCCGTATGACTTCAGGACCGCCAGAATGGTGCAATAGAAATATGGGCGGCAGTCATCTCTGATGTTCCCAGTTAGATTCCGGGTCGGAGCTATTATTCAATGTGATAGACAGGGCAACTCTCTTTAACACCTAGGTTTCCACTGGAATTCTGGTTTCCTCCTGCATTACAACAAATACAAGAGCCAACAACGAGCCAAGTTAGCATGGAGCTCAATGGTTCTCGACTCAATATTCTACGCTTCAGGATCGCGATTCTCTCCAATGTCAGGCCTATCATAGGATTTAACGGTGGGATATCAAAGGCTCTAATGTCGTACAACCACCAGGAAAAAAATCCTATTCTGCGCCGATGGCTAATAACCTCAGCTTGCATTCACCTCTTTTGTTGTAGCTCTAGGCCCAATGCACAGCTGACCGAAATGCACCGTGTTCACGCTCATATTGTATTGACGAAAACCATATGGCCTTCAATCCAGTGACCCAAACCCAAAGTTATGGTGTAGGACGTTGTGGTGGGCAATACCCATAACTCATGACAATAACGCTCTTACATTCACCCCTACCTCTCCCGCTAACAATAGTGAGCAAAATTGAACTTAGAAAATTTTAGGCCTGGATGAAACGATGTGGTAAGTGGGAGTTTCCCGTATGTGCGAATTTGAGCTAATCGAAGTCACTGTCTCTGAGATACACACTTTGTGCAGGTTAGTCTCTTAGGTGCTCATCCCCTTTTGAACTTTGACTTCTGTGACCTTGAAAAGTTGGTCAAATCAAAAACCGCTGACTTTATGTTATGCATCTTCGTTAGAAGGACCAATGATAAAAATGTGGAGAGGATCCAGTCATTAGTTCATGAGTTTTTGTACTTTTTGTGTTTTTGGTTTCTGCCACCTGGTGGCCAAGCAAAGAGTCAAATTGGACCGAAATTTGGTGTCATAGGTCACCTGACCTAGGGGTATATATGTACCATATTTCAGGCCAATAACACCTGCGGTTACGAAATGTGTCACTTAAAGGCAAAATTTTGAACTTTGACCTCTGTGACTGTGAAAAGTAGGTCAAACCAAAAACCCGTTATATATGTAATGTACCTTCATTAGATACACGTATGATAAAAATTTGGAGGTGATCCAGTCATTAGTTCAGGAGTTATTGCACTTTTTGTGTTTTTGGTTTTCGCCACCTGGTGGCCAAGGTAAGAGTGAAATCAGACTGCAAGTTTGTGTCATAGGTCACCTGACGTAGGGGTAGATGTAGGTCTATATATGTATTAAATTTCAGGTCAATAGCATCTACAGGTTTAGGTGTGAAATACATGTAATGGTAAAAGGAAGAAGTGAAGAGGGAAGTATGAGATGAAATGATGTATTCATCTTATACATACATGTATGTGTACATGTGTATACATGTGTAACTTTACTTCAAGTGCAATTGAGAATTAAGCTGCAATCAGTGAACAGGATATGTGACCTGCTACAGGAAACCCAGAATAAGTTGGTCTGAGCTTGGTACCTTTACCGGTACTTTGACTGTAGTTTGGAATTAAGCCACAATCAGTGAACATGATATGTGACATGTTACAGCAAAACCCAGAATAAGTTGGTCCGAGGTTGGCAGGTTGAGACGAAATGTTTGTCAATTTCAATATTGTGACGTCTGTCTATTGTGAAATGTAACTGACTTTATTTCGGTTAGATTTCACTATAGACAGACAATAGTGAAATTGACAAACTTTTCGTCTCAACGTGTGAAGCTGAGAGTGATTTAGTCTGGGTTTTGCTGTGGCAGGTTACATTATATTTCTTTGACTAAATCGTCCAAATAGTGATGAAAATCAGTGGAGATCAGAGGTAGAATCAGAGGTAGAATTAAGCAGAATTACAGTCAGTTATGATTGTCCTGTCCAGCAGGTGATTGTTGTTTCATTGAACGGTATTGATGGTCAATTAAGTTGTGGTGTTGTCTTTATCAGCATGTCTGGTCGTGCAGTTACTACTCTTGCAGGTCCAAGATGCTTTTGCCCAATATTGTTGCTGTGACAATTGTGGGGAGCTGGTCAGTTGTGATTGTCGCTGCGTTGTCGAAAGAATAGGTCTGTGCATCTGTTTCTCCTTCTGGGATGATGAGGAGCTCATTGGTGTCGGAGTCCACAGCAAGTATCTCTACTTGCAGAGTGACTTCTGTGTCCATTTCCTGTAAAGAAAGTGATGTTGTGTAAATTGAGCATTTGTCTTTGGCTTGCGTTTTAAGGCAATCTTGCTTGTGGAGTAATACATCTGTATTAAGTTAGTGTGATGTGTGCAAGAAATAGCACACTTTGTAAGAAGTTTGCTTGAAATTCCTGCATTTAAGAGTGTGTCGGAGGAACTGA
Organism: Notospermus geniculatus; assembly: GCA_002633025.1. Classification (NCBI taxonomy): domain Eukaryota; kingdom Metazoa; phylum Nemertea; class Pilidiophora; order Heteronemertea; family Lineidae; genus Notospermus; species Notospermus geniculatus. Next base: position 83,530 of record NMRB01001665.1, on the reverse strand, counting down.
TTGGGAAGTTGAATGTCACTGGCTGAGGCCGAAAGACTAGGTCTACTCCTGTAATGAAATTTTATCACGGTTTTTCACAGCTTAGTCATTAGTTCAGTTCTTAGGAGAAAGAACAAGCAGTAGTATTGGGGTGAAGTATCCTGTGTGACAAATGCTGCTACTGCTGACAATACAGTTTGGGTCGTATTAATAAAGTGGTTCTATTGTTGGTTCTTTTTATTGTTCATTGGGAACTGTGCTTCATTGTTTGTTGAAAAAGGACTATGTTGTGTGTTGGTAGAACTTTACCAAGTAACTTACATCAAGGGTTGTTTCTTGTGTTGTTTTCAAGCTGACCATTTCTTGGTATACGTCAACTTCCAGATTTTGGAGTTTGATACGCTTGTTGAGGTTTTCTTCCTGGACGAGACTACTGTGCTCATTCCACAGTTTACATTGTACTTTTTCATTCTTCACTGTGCCTTCTAATGTAATATCGCGTCGTTTCCAGGTGTCTGTAGCTTTGATGGGCGAGATCTGTAAATGATCAAGAAACAAGTAAATGTGCTGTACTGTGGTATGTAAGGCATCAAGTTGAAATGGAAGTTTTTTTTGCATTGATGTTATAGTATACTGTGGGAAGAGGTTGAATTTGATCGAAATATATTGGGGGTTGGGTAGGTACATTAGAAGTTGAGTACGGTACGTGAACATTCCAAACTTTCAGGTTCAAGTTTCTTTTGGGAGTGCATAATATGTAATGAGTCTTACCTGTGTAACAGTCGCCTCAACAGACACTCTTCTTTTTTTTGGTGATTGCATTATAGTTGGTATGGTGCACAGTGGGGCGTGGAAGAAGTTGTGATGTATGGTTGTAGGCACTTCCACTAGTGATGTTGGGAATACCTGAAAAATGTACATTATGTTAGTGTGATCCAAAGAAAGAGACAGCACAAAAGTCGACACACAAAATGATAGTATTGGGTGGGCGAAAAAAACGCATCGAACTTCAAATCTTGATTTCGCGACAACTGTCAAATTCAATGAACTTTGGTACTGTATGATTTAAAGATGTTTTGTTGAACATGTGAAATTTTTGAATTGATATTCAAAATTTTCACATGTGAAACAAAACATCTTTACATTATATGGTACGAAATTTCATTAAATTATAATGGACAGTTGTTGAGAAATCAAAATTTGAAGTTTGATGTGGTTTTTTTGCCGACCCGATATATGAATAGGAATCACCTTCCAAAATTTTTGACCTTTGATTTTTGTTACCTTTGATTTGACTGTCAAAGTAATCATTAGCTCATCATCTCTTTTTTTGGCATTACAATTAGAGAAGCATCCTTAATAAGGCGGGTTTCTGGATTTGGCCAGAACAGACTATAAAGTTTGCCTGCACTTTGTATATAAACAGTGGCAACGAACATCTTGCCCCTTTTGGATGGGTCGTTGATAATTTGGACTTTAAGAGTATTCATCCTGAAAATAGAAAGAATGGCCAAGTTTAAGTGCATGGATATTTTTGTCATCAAGTGTACACAGTAATCAGTGGTAAAGAAGAAGGGAAAACATTGGTATCTGATGATTCAGTGCAGTTGAATTATGAATGACTGTGTTTCTGCAAGTCGGTCAATGTGTAATGGAAAAATTTATGATGCTGGTACAAATACATGTACACTCATGGAAAAAGGTAAATGGACTGCAGTTTTTCTTAAACATGTTAAATATCTCCTGTTGTGGGATGCGATCACATTCCTTTACGGACTACTGCTTGATGACATTCCTTTACGGTCCACTGTTTATACATAGATCTTAAAATCTGATCTAGGCCTACTTGTTCCCTTTTACATTGTGTAATCTGTGAGTTGTCAGTTTAATTTGACCATAAAAGTTTGAAGAACAAATTTTATCGTGTAGCAGGGGGAAAATTCACGAATTTGACTAACCAAATTTCGAAATCCAAAATCGTTTTGGATAGAGCCCGTCCTATTTTTCTCCTACGATTTGATCAAATAATTACAAATCGTACCGTGTGGCACGGGGAAATATTTTTATTGTCCGATTAACACCTTGTTCACGGTGACCAGGCCTTTTGTTATGAATAGCTATAGATGTCATTTTCACGGTTTTCGGAATATTTTGTATGGTTATGTCATCTATACTGCGCCTCTCCTTGACTCAAAATTCGGAAAGACTGATAAAAAAATCCACCGTGTGGAATGGGAGGGTCGAATGGAAAAATTTGACCAAAAAGTTTGATCAAAAAGTTTGATAGAAAAATTGGATCGTGTGGCTTGACCATTAGTCATGTTTAGTCATGCTTATTCAGGCTTTCCCTAATATTATGACATTTTCCTAATAAACAGTCTTGTATTGGGTCCCTTTTATGCTTGGGCCTATAAATTGGAATTCTTTTGAATAAACTTTGCAATTGCCAAACATCCTTCGTTGTGTGAACTTCTTCCGAGCCTCCGTGTCCTTGCCTGGTTCAGGACCGTCCTGAACATTTGGGCCCGTATGCACCAAAGTGGTTTAAAATTTGGCTTAAACCTAGACTTACTAATCATGGATTAAACGTGGATTAAATCATCCGAACTTGAACCTGCACCAACCTAGTTAAACCACAGATTAAGTTGTCCATGGTTCATCCATGGTTGAACCAATTTCATAACATAAATGGCTATTACCAATGGATTAGGTCACACTCTGTGGACACGATGTCATTGTAATATGCTGTGGCAAAAATGAATTAATCCAAGTTTAAACCTACCCCTCTACCGAGCAATTGCTTGGGATACCTGGTTCACTATCCGGCTGACTGTAGTTTGGTGAAAACCTGCAAGATCACAACCTGTCATCTGGAAATGATCTGTGGCGTAAAATCGTAGCGTAACTACATTTGTAAAAGCCAGCGTTCCTGTTGGAGTTGGGTGTAATCTCTTCTTCTATCCAATCCAAAATTACATGTACCAAAGGGTGTCTAGAAAGCAAAGACCTAAGACCCAAGACCTAAGACCTCTAGAAACCTAAGACCCTGGATACTAGAAACATAAGACCCTACTAGAAAACTAAGACCCTGGATACTAGAAAACTAAGACCCTGGATACTAGAAACATAAGACCCTACTAGAAAACTAAGACCCTGGATACTAGAAACATAAGACCCTACTAGAAAACTAAGACCCTGGATACTAGAAACGTAAGACCCTACTAGAAAACTAAGACCCTGGATACTAGAAACATAAGAAACGTTCTCCTTGGTGAAGCGGTATCTTTTATGGAAATCACATCTCTAAACTCCTCCGTCGGATGTTAAAGGATTTGGACAGCCGTGTAGAAACGTTTAAAGCCGCACAGGTTGAAGTGGAGCTGCTGCTGGAGAGGCCCGAGGAGATCGAAGCAAATGTAGCTGAAAATGGGGACTACATCGATGGCATTTTGGAAATACGGAGCAAAATAATCCGGTATGTACAAGAACTAACTACCGCTCTTGTTAAAAGTAGTGACACACACGCTGCCACGCTCATGATTGTGGCTGGCGTTAAAAAGGATCGAGTCCATCTGCCTAAGATCGAACTTCCCAAATTTAGTGGCAATGTCATGGAGTGGACACCATTTTGGGACAAATTCAGTGCTCTTATAGATCAGTCTGGTTTGCCAACAATTAGTAGATTCACGTACTTGGATTCCTTTCTTGAGGGTGACGCCAAGGCCGTAATTGACGGACTTTCTATTACCGTTGATCATTATGAAACTGCCAAGAATTTATTAGAAGAACGCTTTGGTCGAAAGGAAAGATTGAGATTTGCCCATATACAGAGTTTGTTGAGTTTGAGTTCCGCTTCCAGCAGTAGTTCCAAACAGCCGGTAGTTCTGTCCGGTCTGTATGATTCTCTCCAGACGCATATTAGAAGTTTGGAAACGTACGGTATAAAAGGTAGTGATTTCGGTGTATTTCTAACCCCAATGGGGCTATCCAGGGAAAACTACACCACCGGGTGGCTCTTCTGCACTGTAAGTCCTAAGTGTCACTGTTTGCAACATGGCAGCGTATAGAAGGTGGACTGTTCAGAAACTTAAAAATAGAGTTATCAACAGAGGAGCGTCACTTACAGGCAGAAAAAGTGATATAATCACTTTCAGCCTCAATTACGTCCAATGACGTAATCATCATATCAGACTTGATATTTTTGTCCACCACACTCATATCTGATGGCACAAATCGGCTCCTATAACCAGTTAACACCTGGAGCAATAGAAACAAGTTCTACCCTTAGGTTTTTATACCCTAGAAATCAAATGAGCTGATTATTTTTGACCTTAGATGTTTGGGTCATGGTGATATCGACGTTCAATATCACGAAATTTGATATTTTGAGATAACTTGCCACATTGTCAACTGTTCAACATGAAACAAGTCTTAATTCATGCCTGCTTATCCAAGGACAGGATGTGGTAAAATTCTCAGCCTCGTGTGTCCGGGTGATTGAGATATCATGAGATTTTGATATTTTCAAACTTGATAATTTGCAATATCTCTGCCCGTGGTTAAGTAGAGACATGATATCACCCATACTTAGGTTATTGAGCATGCCCATTTTGATTATGTAATGACCTTGATGATCAGGTCAAGGTCAAACTTGATAATTTGGAATGTCTCTGTCTGTGGTAGCAGTAGAGGTTTGATAACACCCATATTTAGGTTATTTAGGATGCCAATTTCGATTATGTAATAACCCTGATGATCATAGGTCAAGGTCAAGGTCAGAGGTCAAGGTCAAACTTCCCAAAGAACTGATAAACAATGAAACTCAATGAACAGAAAGTGGATAGTAAAACTTATAGTACAGCAGAGACCCCTATTATCGAGAGGTTGAAGTATATTCTGGATAGCCCCATTGTCCTTTCTTGTTTGCCGGGAGATATAAGACTGGAGTGGGCCAGAGACTGCGATGGTAAGGAGTCTGATTTAGATAACTTGTTGGCCTTCTTGAAGAAAGAAATACGACGCCGTGATAGTGCAGATTTGTGTTGTGAAGGGAAGATTGATGAAGAGGTCTTGCCCTCAGCTGTAGCGTTACCAACCACTGCAGTTGACAGTACCACTGAGTCTCAGTGGTCGGTTAGTACAGAGGGAAGTGGTTCCGGTTCCCAGACGTGCGGAATTTGTGGTCGGAACCACGCAACGTATAAGTGTTGGGATTTGGTCAATCTCTCAGTTCGCGAGCGCAAAGGTAAGATCATGAGGTGTAGGTTGTGTTTTAGATGTTTGAGTCCGCGCCATCTTGCCAACTCGTGTAGTGCCAAGTGTCGGAATTGCAATGGTATCCACCATAGTCTGTTGTGTGACACGGGACGACGGAGGAAACAGTCTAAGGGAAAATCTAAGTCTCGTGGTGGTAGTAGTCGTAGTCGTGTTGGTGACGTAGGAACTGAGAAAACGCCGTCGGATGTGATACCACGTGTAATGTTAGCTTTGAAGGACAGTCTGTTCGTAGTGTTCTCCCTATTGTTAAAGCTGAACTCCATGAACAAAAACCACAGCGCCGTAGTATGGTGGTCTACAGAAGTGCAAACGCCCTTCGAAACACCTCCAGAACATGATAGACCACCAGCGTACATGTATTTGGTGGCGCCACTGTATTCAGTCTCAGGCTTTCTATCGAGACACATCAAGAGATAGTGTCCAGGTGACAGAGCCTGGGTAGACTTAGTACAATCCGTGAGAACTTGAGCATGAGGTTGGTCAGGGTTCTTTAGTGATTGCGCGCAGTTAAAATATGTGGTACAATGGCAATAACTTCGGCATCAACAAATAATACACCACTCGTCTGAGTTTCAGAAACTCAATTTGATATCATTGCAAACATGTTGCACATAAATCTTATTTTATTTCTTTTGCCAAAGTTTTGTTATTTGAATATATTTTCACAGAAACGCAATGTACTTGATATGAGCAATAATGCATACATGACTCGCGCGATGTGTGTGTATTGGAGAAAGAAT
>NMRB01001665.1:39385-52792 GCA_002633025.1 Notospermus geniculatus | reverse complement strand
CATGATAATCCGCAAAAGCATGGTTTGGGAAACCATGATAGTGCAAAACACATGGTTTGCAAACCATGGAAATCGCCGCATCCATGGTATGCGTATAATTGTATGCGCAGTGGAACATAGACTGGTCTCTGCCCTCGTTTCGTTCCGTTCCGCTGCACTCGACCAGTAGACAGCGGGCCGAGGATCAGTCCATTGTTCCACTGCGCATACAATTATACGCATACCATTGATTTGACTATTTCCATGGTTTGTAAACCATGAGTTTGGCTGTAATCATGGGATCGAAAACCATGGTTTTGTGGATTATCATGGTTTGCAAACCATGATTTTTGCAATGTTCATTGTTTGCAATCCATGAGGATTTGATATTCGTGGTTTGAAAACCAAGATATTTGCCGATTTTTCGTGATTTGCAAACCATGAATTTGCATGAACTTAATGGTTTGAAATGATTTTGTTATGGTGTGAAAGCATGGTATGTTTTCAAAACCACGAATTTGTCTAAGTTTTATGGAATGAAACCATGTGTTTAGTCTAATTCATAGTTTGAAAAATAATTCCATGGTTTTGTTTATACTTTTATTGGATGAAATAAGTCCAAATACATACATTTATGGTTTGAAACAATGATATTATTTCAAATAATTTTGGTAAACAATTAAATTCCCACATGGCGCCTCATATGCATGTGCATGCATAGTATCTGTATTATGCTACATGAGTATTTTTTGTGTCCTTATGTTTACTACTGGATGTGATGGATAGGGAATAGATGCAGCCTGCTGTCATCAGTTTGCCAAGTGGGTCACCCATTGTGAAAAAGCCCAGGACAACAGAGCGCTAAGATAAACACAAGGTATCATGTTTCACTTCCTGCTTAGAATAAGCAGGTCAGGATTTGAGGACGATAAATTCATCAAAATAACATTTGTAAGTATCCGATGGAGTCAAAAAACAATAGGGTTCCAGCCAAAGTGATTTTCTGTCAACCCTGAAAATTTGATAGCATTACCTCCTCTCATGCGTGAGTTATCTTGCAAAGTAGCCCCGTTCGGAGAGAGATCGATCCAGAGAACTTCAGTAAAACCAAGTAAGACTACCCACCAGTGGGGTGGGCAGTCTTAATAAAATAATCCTCTCATGATGTAGGCCTACAATTTATACAGATTGTGAGCGTCATGCCTGGGTTTTCTGGAGATAAAAGAATGAAAAAATCTTATAGAAGGATGCCTACAGGTGCTCAGTTTCCATTCAGATGCCGGGAAATTGCTTCTCAGGGCAGCTAGGATTCAAAATTTTCTGGGGAGGCCCCCAGACCCCCCGCCGCAGATGGCCTCTGGCGCGTCCGTCGGGGCTTTTCCCGGCCGATACCACTACCGCTACGTTATATCACAGACCCAGGGGAAACACTGGGGGTACCTGGACTACTTATTGAATACAAACTTGGGTGATACCAGTACCTGTTGGTCTTTCCATGAGATTGGCTACTTGTTGGACAGTCATATTTGGCTGAATGTTGAGAACTTCACCACGAGGAGTCCCCTTCTTTCTTTTTAGTCTGACATTAATCGGCTTTTTCTGCAATATTACGAACACAAAACTTCAATGGTCATTCGGAATCTCATGCTACTCAGTCCTTCCAGATTAATGTCAGCAAGGTATAACTACAGTCCTCCCTCGCTATTACGTACCTCGATTTAACGAACTCCCGGATATTACGAACCCAACGTCTGGCTCCCAAAATTTCATGGCATGTGTGTATTCAGGCGTGTTTGGTCAGCCGTGAGCCCCAATTCCTCACAGTGATCAGTTACGTTTTGTTCAATACAAACCAAATTATCCAAGCTTGGGTTTCATAAATACAATGATACTAGCTGATACCCGTGCTATGCATGGGGTATGTGCACGGGCATTCCCAAGGTCGGATCCGGGGGGATACGCCCCCTATTTTTGTTTAGAAAGGTATCAGGACATTTTTCCCCTGGACATTTGCCCTCCGGACATTTACCCCCATAGGACGTGTGCCCCCCAGGACATCCGCCCCTGGACATTTGCCCCCCGGACATTTTACCCCCGCAGGACTTCTGCCCCCCTAGGACATCTCAGTGCCCCCGGACATCTACCCCCTGGACATTTACCCACCTAGGACATCTGCCCCATAGGACTTCTGTCCCCCAGACATTTACCCCCGTGGGGGGGGGGGGGACAGAGGGCTAGGCCTACTTCTATGTAGGCCTAGCCAAGTAATGTGTAATTTATTTAGTGACAGTTTAGAAATCTGCGACTTCAAAAGCGGTGTATGGTGCACTGGCCTAATATCATGTGATTCTTGGAATGGAAGTATTTTAGTAAACAAATTTTACGACAAATAAAGTACCGTATTTATCGGCGTACAAAGCGCGACTTTTTGACCCCAGGAAGCCCTCAAAAACGGGGGTGCGGCTTATAAGAAGGTGCGTTTTATTTAAGGATCAGGGTGCCAAAAGCACCACTCCCTCCAAAACGTTTTTGGAGGTCCCAAAACCTTGACACAACGCCGATCAAGTTGGATGATGCTGGCAACATGAATGTCAACACGGCGGTAAAACAGTCCTAAGGCCACTGAAACTAGATTATAAGGTTCTCGTCAACCAATTTCCAAAAATCAGTGAGGGAATTTCGCCAACTTTCATCTTTCATCCACCACGTGCTGTGACAATCAGACAATAGTGTTCAGAACGAGGCTTCCGCCCCTCTGACACATCGTCAGAAAATCGATATCAACAAGAAAAGGACATCGGAGCGATGTCAATGGTTTCCGATGAGAAGTTTACTACTCAGGAGCTAATTAACTGTGACCTTGACCTCTGACCTTGAGTATTGCGTAACTGGAACGGGCATTACTTGATTAAACTTATAGGAGATGGTTAATTCAGCCTTATAATTAGTTTTCTCCTGAAATTCTGAGCAGATTTGCACTTTAGAACTGTTTGACCTTGACCTCTGACCTTCAAGGTCATTGCGTAATATGAAAGCTCATCCTAGATAAAGTAGGTGTAGATGAAGGTTTTAGGCTTCCACCATCACCAGGTTCTGTCTCATGTTATTTGTGATGGTTGACTGTGACCTTGACCTTTAACCTAGAGGGGGCATCTCATCGTATGGTTTACATGATGATTTACAAGCTATTCATGAATCCTATCAACTCATGTTGAAGAATGCTGAAATGGCCCCCAACTGTAGTGAAAATGACGTCATAACATCCGGGGCCTGACAGCCTGGGGAATCCCCTGGGGAATACCCCTGGGGAGTACCAATATCAGGGTAAAGAAACAGGGTAGGGAATTAGCATTTTTTTATTCTAGTACACCCTGTATGCAAATAATAAAAATATGTATAATCAACCTCAAGACAAAACTGTTTTGGGGTAACGTTAATAAATTATTTCATTTATCTGGTAAAGAGATGAACATGCTAGAATATATTTGACACTGAACCAAGAACATAATGAAAGTTTAACAACGCTGTATATAACCACATGACAACTGCACTGTAAGTAGAATAGTGTGCTCAGGCATGCTCAAATGTGGGACACCACGTGTTAGTGTGATACATGTACAACCAATGTGCATGTACAGTAGAATGTGGATGCGCCTTATCCACCAGTGCGCTTTATTTATGGATTCAGTAATGGCGTCCAGGGGGTGCGGCTTATATCCCAGTGCGTTTTGTACGCCAATAAATACAGTAAGAAAAGAGAGTTGCGTGATATTGGCCTACTGGTACTGCTGGGTAGGCCACGTGTTCATGTGTTTGAATGCGGCTGGTGTGGTATAAAACGCTTCGTAATCACGTGGTGTGCTAATGAGGTCACGAGTGAGGTCACGGTCATAATGGAATTTTAACGACGTCAACAATGGACATGGTTTGGGGTAATTTTTCAGACGGTGCACAGCTGATTGATTTAGCTGGTTTTACTTGCAAAAACGGCTTCAAAATGCAGTATTCACTTCATAACTAAGTTTGAAACCTGGCGCATTGTCTTTGTCACATAGTAAAACGGGTGTATGCGGAAAACGGACTCATTATTCACGGTGGTTTGAGAGGAGATGTGTAAAATTACGCAAATCGCCGACTCAGTAATAATATAGATTGAGTGTAAAGCGTCTGTGGGTGATTAAAAACAAACAGTGGTGGCACACACGCAGTAATTATGCTCTAAACAAAGAATGTTTGTTAGAAACTGAATTGAACTGAGTTATCCAACATGTCCGACGACCGGTGGCGTATATGCCCACATAAGTTAGTGTGCAGTGTTTCTGGTCTTTCCACGTGTCTCTCAAGTACATGTCAGGCCTATGACTTTTCATCTACAAAGTGTGATTAAGTTCTTAATGGATTATTATTTCTTCACAATAATTGGGATAAACGCAACTTGGCGAGAAAATTGAATGATTAAACTCATGTTTTGTCTACACTAGGCGTTTCACACGGGGAAACGCATGCATAGCTGCACACAACAGACACGCACACACATGACACACACTGTTTAGTCAGCTGATCGTGGCAGCCTACTCAGTGTGGTCATCATGCCCCCACGGACAAATCCTCGCTATTACGAACTCCTCGTTAATATGAAATTGAAAAGATATCGTCGATATAGTGTGCCCCCCCAGTACATCAGGGGGATACCCCCGAACCCCCCATTGCAGGGAGACCCCACACCCCTTACCAGCCACCAGCTAGCTTCGGGACTGCGCCATCGGTGTACACACAGGGATGCATCCTGAGTGATGCAGAGTGATTAAATGCAGGTGCCCGTATGTTTCTTTGCTGTTGCCGTTGCGTATTTATTTGAATAAACGTATTTGAGTCGGCGAGTTGACGGCCACGCGCAAAGCATTGTGGGATTTATTGGACACTTCGGGCCTGACGGGCAAGGTATAGGAATTGAAATCAAATGATTTTCCCTTTCGCGCACATACGTTACCGTTAGCGTCCCCAGGCGGCCTTTGGCCGCCTGGGGGGCGTATTACGAACTTACCCCTTGGACCCCGAGGGGTTCGTAATAGTGAGGGAGGACTGTATTTAAAACATCTCAAGATGAAGACTATTCAAGCATGATAAAGAGTACCAGTAACAAGAGTTACCAACTGCTGAGCCTTGACCTTCACACTTTTCATCAAAATATCAGACATACCTTCACTTTCTTCTTTCCTGCTAATGATGAAGACATGGTGAAAGTCCTCCGCTGTTGCAAAGATGCGCACAACAAACGGGGCAGAAGTGTGTCACTTCTTCGAGGAAGAAAAGTGGATGTGACTCTCTTCATGAAGTAAGACATCTTCTTTAACCCACCAACCCCTTGGAGGCAATAGGAAGACCAGGGAGGCCAGCCAGCCCGTAGAATTGTGTTAACATAAAATAGCTGACTGTGGCACTGCATCTTTATCCTGTTTTAAGAGGTTCTTGACATGCATAAAATGATGTTGCACTGAAAAACAATTTAGAGAATGAGTGCAGCATTGTAAAACAATAGAATGAATGCAGTTGACTGAATTTATTGTGCCCCCCCCCCTCAAAAAAAATGTATTCAAAGTTTGATTTCATTTCGCCATGGTGTTCAGTGTAGTGTACACGTGCATGATGCATTGCATCATTTCAAAATGCCCCCGATTTTGGCCGTAAACACAAAGAGTGACTGGTGAAAGAACTTTTTTCTGTCACGTTTTTGGGGAGAATGACAGCGATGACACCTGTAGCGGCAAATGAAATGGTCCATGGACCATATGCTCACCGGGTTGGACATAACAGTCTAATGACAGAGGGATGAGCAATCTGGGTCAAGTCATTCCTGAGTAGGACTTTGATGATTTGGGGGGCCACCTGGTGGCCATATTGGATGTCCGATCGGGCCGGAACTTCACATGCACATAAAGGTCATCTGCAGGGGGCCACATAGCACATTGGTGCACTTGGGTCACGTCGTTCCTGAGTTACATTACTTTGACGATTTTCGGTTTACGACACCTGGCGGCCACATTGGATGTCCGATTGGGCCAGAACTTCACATGCACATAAACGTCATCTGCAGGGGGCCACATAGCATACTGGAGCGCTTTGGGTCAAGTCGTCCCTGAGTTACAGCACTTTGATGATTTTCGGGTTACGCCACCTGGCGGCCATATTGGATGTCCGATCAGGCCGAAACTTCACATGCAAATAAAGGTCATCTGCAGGGGGCCACATAGCAAATTGGAACACTTTGATGTTTTGGTGATGTTTATGGACTGTCAGTGTATTAATCATCAATTTTTTGCGATCGCGAAGACGATCGGTGGTCAATAATTTATCGATTTGAATCACTTCATACCGCCTCCCACGTAGCTAGTAGTTTAGGCGTATCCGGCTTTTGGAAGTTACTTTTATTGGCCAATGTTTACATACAATGCACGCAATACATTGCACAATGTATTGTAAATGTACAGCGGGGCACTGATGTTTGGGCCCGGCCCTTGCCCTTTCCGCCTGGCTGGCTTCACACGTGCTAGGCATGTAGGTGCGATAAGGCCTAATTGGAAAAGGACCGAACCACAACCATTTATTCGCCCCCGCTGGAACTATTTTTTCAATGTAGTGAATATTCAAGTCAGGCCTGTTTCACCAGGAACATGTATCGTTGAAGCAGAAGGGTCCCTTTGGGACCCTTAACTGACAACACTTATATTACGGACAAGGAATGAAACACCGCCATTTTGTACACAAGATACGAAGAGCCCACGTCGCTTAGACTAGTTCCTTGTCGTTCCACTACGTGGCGCCACGCTACTACACTCACGACTGTTACAGCCACGCATTCTAGCAAAATTGCTACATTGTGATACATTCACACTCATTTGCATATCGACGTGATCTAGGTCACGGCGTCGCGGCTGTGAGAAAACACCGATCGCAATGTTTGAAGTCGGACCCGGCATAAAACTGAACGATATTAGATGTAAGATGCACTTACACATACCTTTTGATACCATTTTTATGATTTAACACAACATTTTAATCATTAACACCATCCATGGCAACATTTTAAAGTGAATTAGACAGGATAGAGTCATCGATCGGGCCGTACGATCTGTTCCACATTTCATGTGCCGCCATGTTGGTTTGTGCTAATTTATGCAAACAGTGCAATTTGCGACTCTGGAACCAAGATTTCGACGCCTTATCTACGTTTTTCAAAGTATATGTGACGACGGTGATCGATTATTGGCTTTTCTCTACCGGGTTACATTCGATTTTTTTGATCAAACACACATGCTACGGTTAAAACCGAGTATTTTGGTCACGTTGGTCACCACGGCGCACTAATTTTGGCGGGAAAATGACACCCTCACTTTCAGGCCCATCGGCGTTAAAACCACCACCGTTCACGAAAAATCATGAATGTAGGCCGCTAGATCTGATCATAATGAATCATCTCAAGCTCTGATTGGCTCAAACTGTGCAAAAATTAATTAGTAATCAGGGTTCCCAGGTCAGCAAGTATCGGAGCCCGATGATTGGTCAGCTGGCTACTTCCACAAGCTGTCCACGTGAACAGATGCGTGATCGTGGTGAACTGGCGAATGACGTTGCGCCGTTAGGAACACCTTAAGATGGCACGTCAGGTTGACCCAGTTAAATCATTGCGTTGAAATGCATTACAGTCGTGCACTATAACAACAAGCACAGACCACCATTTTTCACTGAATTAGTCGGAATTCCACCTAATTAATTTTTCGACATCTGTGCATTTTGACGGTTGAACTACATGAACTGACCACTGACGTGCACAGTGGGCTAGGGGTAAAGTGAAAAAAAATGTTAAGACCATGAGACCTGTGCTATATCTTAGGGTATGAATTATGATTTTATGAAAATGAAATGGTCCATGGACCATGTGCTCACTGGACGCAATGATCCCGGAACCCGCCGCAAGGCGGCAGCATAACACGGCGATGGCTTTTGTGGATCACTTCAAAATGGTTTAGTGTTCCTTTCGCATGGTTGTGATTGTGCGAGGCCCAGTTTTCTATGATCGGGCCAAGTTTGAGAGCTCTATTCGCCTGGAATGATGATTTAGATACCATTAACTGATGTTGGTAATAATTCACATTGTCTTTGAAGAACTTTGACTTCGCAGGAAATTGCTTTTGAACGAATTAGGTCAAGGATTGATGACGCGGCAGCTTCTGCGTATGATGAGAAACAGGTCGATTTCGTGAGGTCATGCATTTTCCAACCAGGCAGGTGTTGGATGACGTATGAACATTCTGTGCACTCCACACATGGGATCGAGCAACTCGGACATGTTCGCCGATGTGGATAATCCACGTGGCGTTCGGGGATGCCTTTGTATGGCATATGGGGTCTATATATATGCGGTGTTCAATAAACCCGCTGCTCAGTAAGGTAGCCCGGGTAGGCTAGTTCACATCCAATTTGCAAGCTTCCTCATTTCGTGAGAGGGTGCATTGGCTTTATGCACAATGCACCCTCTCATTCATCAATGCTGTTTGGCGACAGTCCAACCAGTGCCGGGCGGTGTAGGCCCTTATAGACTGAGAGATGACCTGTGTTTTCGTTCACTTTCGTGGTCAACCTCTGGTAACTAGGATTTGACTTCATAAAATTATCGGCATCACCATTGGATAACATAATTCAATTGTTGCCACGCACGGATGTTGCCAGTTTGGCAGTAATTAGCATAAAACCAATATGGCTGCCAATTTAGGCACATCAATGTACAGGTAACTTTAAAATGGCTCACCACAGCCCCTTCAGATGTATTATAGTCAGATAGGAATATGCCCCTTAGAATCACAATAAGCATGGTTTCGGGTTGCTATGGCAACATCTTAGCTGTTAATCCAACATGGCTGTCATTTAGAAGTATCTAATGTACAGGGAACTTTGAAACGGCTCACCGCAGACCCTATAAATGTATTGTAGTCAGATAGGAATATGCCCCTTAGAATCGCAATAAGCATGGTTTTGGGTTGCTATGGCAACGTCTTAGCTGTTAATCCAACATGGCTGTCATTTAAAAGTATCTAATGTACAGGGAACTTTGAAACGGCTTACCGCAGACCCTATAAATGTATTGTAGTCAGATAGGAATATGCCCCTTAGAATCGCAATAAGCATGGTTTCGGGTTGCTATGGCAACGTCTTAGCTGTTAATCCAACATGGCTGTTGTTTAAAAGTATCTAATGTACAGGGAACTTTGAAACAGCTTACCACAGACCCTATAAATGTATTGTAGTCAGATAGGAATATGCCCCTTAGAATCTCAATAAGCATGGTTTCGGGTTGCTATGGCAACGTCTTAGCTGTTAATCCAACATGGCTGTTATTTGAAAGTATCTAATGTACAGGGAACTTTGAAACGGCTCGCCGCAGCTGACTGCAGACCTAAAAGGCTCATTTGTATACATTGGTAATACTAGCATGATACCCGTGGCGAGCACATACGCACAGGATGCATGTGGTCAGGTCCGAGGATGGCATCAGGGGTGAAAAAATAAATGGCACCACAGGCAGTAAGGGTGGCGAAAATATCATGCCGAAGTCATGTAGAAAAGCCCTGGGTTTTAGTAGTTCTTCAGAGGAAGGTATGAATCGCTCTTGCTGGTGAATACCCCCCCCCCCCAGACGTGGTGCCAATTCTAGGACATGTGCCCTCTGGACATTCCTCCCCCTCCCGATATTTGCCTGTGATACTGGCGTAGAAATCCCGGTTGGTATGGCTAAAGCGGTTTCAGAAAATCTTCGAAGTGAACATGAGAGGTCCTACGGCAGGTAAATGTGGGGGGGAGGGGGCAGAAGTCATGGACAATTGTCCGAAGGGAATGTGTCCTGATACCATCCATGCAATGTAATGATGTGGCGATGAGACGATGGCCGAAGACAGGTGCAGGGTGTTTCGCGGCTCACACGGAATTGGTGCGCATGGTTTACAGCGCAATACAAAAAAAGATGATGGCGAATGCGCCGCTCGATTAGTGCAGAAAAACCATTGATTCTGCCAAGCCCGCATCACTTTCTGGCCTAAAAGTAGGTTTTTAAAAACACTCCCCACATAATACGTAAACATTCCCAAAAGGTGTTGTCTGCCGCCAATGCGTAGTTTTTGAGGAGGCGTGAGAAAGGCCCTTGTTTCTTCGTTGACCGAACACATGTACACATTGCTACACTACACACTTGTATACGATGCGATCAACTCCAGTTGGTACGGACGGACGTCGTTTGTCTCATTGCCGCTAGGTGGCTACACTATCATGTAGCTGTGTGGAACTCGCCTGTGTTCAAATTGTGGCACAAAAAGGCATTTTTTACCAAAAAGGGGGTAAAATTTCAAAAAAGAATCCGTCGAGGGGAATCTACAATATGATCCACACCTACTAAGTCATTGGTCTCCAACATTCAACGCATTTCCGAGACCACAGCTTGAAACAAAATCCACCTCCTTTTTCGCGGCCACAACGCCCATTATAATATAGATAATAATCAATGAAAACACTTAAACCTAAACAAAAAGGAAAATATTAATTGATTTTATTACTAGAAATCATAGTCGCTGTATTACTGACAAAATGGAATTGAAGACAGAAGATGTATCTTCCCAGGGATGTGTTGGATATTGCCATCTCTGTCTTCATATACCAACAAAGGGAATCAAAGTGGATGTTTTAATGAACTTCACCATCGACGCAAACACCGACGAGAGGTGGCTGAAATGTGGCCCCCTTATTATTCACCCGATTTAAATTCTACGCCTGGCAGCTCCGAAATGGTTTGAAATGAGTCACTGCGTCTTACTCGCGGCTCCTTTTCAATCTAGGGTTCCGGGTTCGACAAACGTCTGCCATGGCTTCATTATGCAGTCCAGCTTGGAATAGTTTCGCAGTGAAAATCGTCCACAAGGTAAAAAATAGAATGACGTGACCCACATAATTATTAGCTATGCTTGCTTCGCGTAATCGCCGCTACGCGGCAGTTCGGATCCTTGCGTCGAGATGTCAACATTTTCAATTCTAATGATATTTTGAAGTCGTGATATTTTCATGATATTTAAAAATCTTCCCCATGAAATATTCTCTTTGACAATGCAGGCGAGAGGCTGTAGCGCCAGGTATCCGGAGCCGTATGCATAAAACAATCCTAAAACTTAGTTTTCCCCTTAAAACCGCTTAGGATTCTTTACAGAATGTATGTATTGATTTATTATAGTGACAAGGAATTAACATACATTACAAAACAAATTACAAAATTCAACGATACAAATTCCCCAGCCCTTCCCGGGCTTATTAGTCACTACATTAAGGTTCGCTGTTACCAGATGGCCTACTAAAAATGATTTTCTTTCTCTGTTGCCATATTACACTAACAAACTTTGCCAGTTTAGTTCAGAAGTACATTTCTCAGGTGATATGCATAAAACGTCATAAGGTAAACCTAAGGGAACAATTTTCCCATAAATTTAAGAATCATCTAAGGTTGGAATTGATACCGAACTGGAGATGCCGCTGAGCGTTTGGGTCTGCATTTTAGTTCCATGATTCCATGATTTCATGACTCATTGAACTGACATGGAGAATATAAGAGAAATATAAGAGAATAAAATGTGGTAATCACATCAACGGAACCTCAGTGCAGATTTGATTTATAGGGCTAACTTATGTGGACTTCTGTAACAAATCCAGGTGGCGTTGGTGTAAAACTGCATTGAGTTTCCACCGAAACAATGGGCCCATGTTATGCAGCACTCATGTGGTTTTTAACGTGAAACTATCAGAAACATGGCATCTCACTCCAGAATGGATAAATGGAGGTAAAGTTACCTCTGCTCTGAGCGCAAGTGCCATGGACTTCGGGCAATGCCAGCTCCACAGGGGAAGGGTTGACGTTAATAAACTTCGCAGATAATTCTTATTTGACCTCTAACCAACACGCCTAAGAAATTTGAACGTCTTTCACTCTTAATCTCAAGTGATTTTGTTTTGTTCCAAATCTGTTGAACTTAGGATCGGAATGTGTCAATCGGATCCTGCCATGATAGCGAACTACCGCGCGAATAGATCAGGGCCGACCGCACAGAGAGTGCGAGTGTACTGCCTTCGTGCCTATCGGCGGTTTAGTTGATGGGAAAGTGCGTAATAACAACTAACTGCCGACAGGTGCCGGTAGTAGTATCGGACGGCCCTGATTTTCAGAAGGCAAGGTTAGTAATTCTGAAGAGGCCGTAGGGACAGTAAAATCTTCGCATCTTTTGAGTGCCCATCAATTTCGTATGGACCCAGGACATTTTGGGAAGTTACAAGCGTTTCACTCGTTCGATCTTAGCTCACGATATGCTTCGATTTTCCGGCATATAATCAGTATTCATAGGTATCCCAAGCCTGTTTTTGCGAATTGTGCGGAGCGGTCGTGAATTTCAAACATCACGCCAACGCAACCAACCCGATAACAAGATTATTAGTTATACGAATTATTTCGGAAAGGTACAATAGTACTTGTACTCAATAATGAAATAAGTAGAAAATGAAAACACATGCTCATTTCGGTTATTTAGTACAGGGAAAGGCACTTTCCTCTCCTGATTTATATCAGTTCGTCGTAACTCGTTTTCTGATGTGTGCTGTTTCCTGTCTGACCACAGGAAACTGTAAAATGTTCAATGTGTGCAGAGAAAAAGACCATTATAATTGTCAACTAAGTCGGAGGAGAGGTACATGTATTGAAGATAATGAAACAATAAAGCAGATCGGATGCAGTATGTACCAGAGAAAGGTATGTTTCTTTTATCAAATAATGTTTCCTTTATCAACGGTCAGCCAGAAAACCCATGCAGAGAACGTATGGATGTACTATGTGGCATGTGCTCGCCTGGGTGAACCTATCAGAAGAACGCACAACAAGGGTCAAGGGTCAAGTCTATGATGTTTCACGGAAACATTACACAATCATTGACTCCATTCTTTGTGATATTGTTTATGAGCCAAGGTAATTTTTCAAGATGAACGACTGGCAGCCATATTTGAAGTCCCATTCGGCTTAAATTTGATCTACTAGATCTCTCATATCTCAACGTACGTAGACCTAAGGACGAACGTAGACGTTATGACAATGCCCGATAATACGCGGCCAGTGAATGGTCAAGCGCCGACATGTGACCACTGCACAGAATTCAATTATGAGCCGTTCTTCAATGGTAGGCGGGTCAGTTATTCATGAGCAGCAAGTGCGATCAAACTGCACTCTGGTCACGGCTGACATTCAAGCAATATTAGCCGTGGTTACACTACATAAAAATACCCGTGTTTTTCCAGACCCGTGTCAAACCCGTGTGTACGAAAATCCCGGCGAGAGGTCACACAACTACATTGTAG
>NMRB01001665.1:21658-37221 GCA_002633025.1 Notospermus geniculatus | reverse complement strand
TTAACAGCTAAGACGTTGCCATAGCAACCCAAAACCATGCTTATTGCGATTCTAAGGGGCATATTCCTATCTGACTACAATACATTTATAGGGTCTGCGGTGAGCCGTTTCAAAGTTCCCTGTACATTAGATACTTCTAAATGACAGCCATGTTGGGTTAACAGCTAAGACGTTGCCATAGCAACCCGAAACCATGCTTATTGCGATTGTAAGGGGCATATTCCTATCTGACTATAATACATTTGTAGGGTCTGCGGTGAGCCATTTTAAAGTTACCGGTACATTGATGTGCCTAAATTGGCAGCCATATTGGTTTTATGCTAATTACTGCCAAACTGGCAAAATCTGTGCTTGGCAACAATTGAATTATGTTATCCAATGGTGATGCCGATAATTTTATGAAGTCAAATCCTAGTTACCAGAGACTGACCACGAAAGTCAAAATCTAGGCTCTTTTCAGGGTTTTGTCTCTCAGTCTATTACCTTCATCTGCGTCGATGATGCGATCCTTGTGCCGGTGGCGGGGTACCTGGCATTCAACTTCTATTTCTACAACGATTCTTTTTTTGAAAAACCACATCAGGTCGATCATCCCACTCTTTAATCCCAAAATATAAACTGCGCCCTGGTTCCGATAACCCTTGGGTTGGACATAATAGTCTAATGACAGAGGGAGGTACATATACACATCAGTTATGAGCAATCTGGGTCAAGTCATTGCCAGGTAGGAGTTTGATTATTTTCGGGTTACGCCACCTGGCGGCCATATTGGATGTCCGATCGGGCCGAAACTTCACATGGACATAAAGGTCATCTGCAGGGGGCCACATATCACAGGGTATTCGAAAAACCTGGACTGAGAAACACTGGATTGGATTGGATTGGATTGGATTGGACTGTGACTCACTGCTCACCACCACCTGGATTCTGTATCCACGGGTCTTCATGGTCAAAACGTCCCCAGGCCAAAACGTCCTGTGCAATAATTCAATTCAGAACATGGGGTAGGCCCTGCGCGCAGAGCTATTCGAAAACTAGTGTTTTGATTTAGGGTTTTCAATAGTAGCCTATACGAGTATGGATACTCTTTTAGAACAAACTACTGAATTGACTGCAAGGAAACTGAACATGCTTCAAAACAACCGACTGAATGAGTGTACTGGTGTTAAAAATAAAAGAATGCACGGCAGAAATGAAACCACCAGTACTTAAAACCTCTCTATTAAAGACAGCTTCACCACTGACACACTGACAGATGGTGTCCAGATTACGGAGGTCAAAATGAATAGAAAGTACCTAACATTTTGGGACTGAATTTTGGTGTCTTTAATATAGAGGTGTCCTACTGACAGAGGCGTCGGCTCCCTCTGTCACACCAGGGCATAAATTCATCGACGGCCACGACGGCCATTGCCGTCGATGCCCTGCTCTTGGCCGTGCTGCCCTTAAAAAATCAAAAATCAATGCGGCCAAAGTGGCTGTGCCCTTCCAGTTTGGATGGCCGCCCTGCCCTTTTTGACTATCAAACATGAGAAACACCCAACTCAGCGAAAAACTCATAAAGTAAACACTAATCACCAACGCACATCTACTGGCGAGTTTGCCAGACGATCCCGACTTGAGGATAGCTTTCACTCAGTGACCTGAACTTTTGGTTTTATTTCTCTGGGATGGAAAGAAATCGCTTCAAAAACTGTTTGGTTGGATTCCCGATGAAATTTCCTTTCCAATGACATAAAGCTTGCCCGTCTTGGTCATTTTGATGAAGAAATATTTACTTGATAGATTAGGCTACAACCGACAGTTGAACACCAGAGTTGGCTTCGCGCCAGCTGCTATGCAGACATCTCTGTGTGTGCCTGCCTACGATCGTAACGATGTTTCTGGTCAGCCAGTCTGACTAATTAACAGAAATAAGCTGATGATGGACACAATGAGAGGCTCAAATTGGGTGTTTTGTTCAATACCCTGTTGATTTCATTGCAAGCTTTACTTAATCATTTTTGGGCCAAGTTATCTGGTGAGTTTGACTCAGTTTGATGAAATCTCAAGAGCGGCTCTGAGCCAATCAGAAAATACCTTGGTTTAATATGGTGTAATGGGCGGGAAATTTGAATTCACTTGTGGAGTGTATCATTTCTTTGCAAAGAAATGATTGGAATGACAGCAAAACATAAACTATATTTTGTGGCTGTGGTGCCCTCAGTGCCTTCTTCAGAATGGCCTTGTGCCCCTGGGTGTGGCCTTGGTGCCCCTAAAATTCAGAAAGTTTCCAAGGCCAAAGTGGCAGTGCCCAAATGGAGGTCTAATTTAAGGCCTGTCACACATAGGCCCACATCCCAGTGGAGACACATTTTTCATATGCCTCCAAACTTCATATCATAGGACCAACACACAATCAGACATGAGGCCATGCAACATCTTTCCTAAGATATTCATTGCGTTTTCGTTTGCTTCGGACAGTGCATGTATACCATTTCACAATTCTTCGGCAAATAGGCCTATATCAGCTGACATCATTTTCATTTCCACAAGGTCATCAGACGTGTGCCAATGACTGGCAGGTGGTGAAGAGCAGTGAGTCACAGTCCAATCACACTTCGTTGATACGAATTGGAAATTTAAAAATTCAAGATGCGCCATACCTCTTTCGATCTTACATGACATGCTAAAAGACGCACTGGCAGAAGGGACATTTGTGGTACGAACCATTTCCTGAAATACATTACGTCATGGATATGACGTCCAAGTTCGTATTTCGTACTTCGTTTTTCGTCAGATTTGCGAAAACTCCCTATTATCTCAGATGACAGAATACCTAGCTTTGTCATGTTTATGTAGGCCTATTACAGTAGCGGTTGACCTCGTCAAATACAACAGAAAAGGGCCCTATGAAGTTTTTGAGCTCAATTTCTGTCACTCCGGCCTCAGATGGTTTCCTAACCTGCCGCACCAGGGAACGAGGTTGACTGGGGAAACCCAGCGAAAGTCGAATTACCTGGTAATTCTCGAAAAACCAAGTTTCTCTCGAAATACCTTGTTTTTCTCCTTGCTTAAAACTAGGTAATTCGCGAAAAACCATGTTTTTCGGTAGAATTACCAGGTTTTATCAAGATACGTATGGCAAGCCGTTTGTACATTTATTAAAGAAACCAGGTATTTCTACGAAAAACTTGCTGAACACAGCAGCAGGCTATATGAGCTGTAGTCAAGATCGTATGGTAACCTACTTAAAGCGATGTACTCGCGAGGGTTGAAAATGAAATCTCGTTCAACTATCGCGACCCGCGATAGCTCCCCAATTTCATTCGTAGCTAGCGGGATTCTTGAAACTGATCTCGTGTGATTTCTAGCATCTTTGAGCCATCAAACTACGGTATCGTCGACGTTTTATACAATAAAACGTTCATGAAAAATCTTTTCTTAATATGATTTCAATGAATTTGGGCGACATTAGTGTTTACTGCCGGAATAATTTCAAAATCTCACGGGGTATTTCCGAGAACGAGATCGACACACTGACAACAAACATGGCGCGGAAAAATCCGAAGTGTGAGGAAGACTGACCAGAGAATTCGCCTCACTGCTGCAAGTTTAGTCAGATGGCGGCGTGTGAAGACAGAAAGTTGTTGTAGCACTAATGAGGACTTAGCAGTGTACCTCCTGAACGTCGTTGAACCCCGGCCAGCACCATCCTCTGCATGATTTGCGGATGACTTCGAGTCGTCTCCGTCGGCATCACTCACTGAGTGACACTGTCAATCATGTCATCATGGTCACTATCCTCGCTACTGATTGGTCATAGTAAATTCCGTAGTATTATAATGAGATGGCTCGCTTGGAATTTCATTCATAAAATGTAGTGCTGCCACCGTGCGGGAAATAGAGGAACTATCGATGTGCAGTTACTGCAGAGCCCGCGTACATCGCTTTAAAGCATTGTACATTCAGACACACACACAGTCAAATCGGCCCAATGTATTTAGGGTAAAGTAAAGCGAGGTAAAATGTTCAGAGCAGCTGAGCTGGTGATACGCCTTCCCATGTGTTATTTCTTTTTTTCACATGTGGAAATTAATTCACATATGTGAAAATAAGGCCATGTGTGATACATGTATTTGCCGCTTTTCCCATGTGGGATTTTTGTTGAAATCCCACGTGTGAAAAATTCCCATGTGGGATTTTTGTTGAAATCCCACATGTGAATCCTACATGTAAATCCTATATTGGTCATAATCTTAGTTCACCGTTTGTTGCTATTTTCTTCATCACCTGACTTGTGTCAGATATAGAAGGAAAAGGCCACCATCAGGTGCAGCCTTCTATACTATAATTGACGTACGGGAGGTAGGGGCCTAAATGTTTGTGAGCGTTCTCCTGCTAAGTTTGGCTTTCAAATGTCCCGTAATCGTTCGCCTGCTCTGTGTAATAATGTGCCATAAGTCGACGTGGGATTCGTTTTCGATGTTTTCCCCCGGTTTTTGTGAAAAAAAGCCTTTTTGTAGTACCGGTATAAGCGGAATACAGGAGAGTTCCACATCCGCCCGCCCACAGCGTAGCGCCTAGCGGCAATTGGAGAAACTACGATAAATACCAGTGAGACCAGTGAGACTGTTCACATATTAATATTCATGCGCGATATAGTTCGTAGTGTATCGGTACTTTATATACAATCGCAGTGTTTTCTTCAGTCTTTGATACAAAAAGTGTCTTTTATTCTGATAATTATCTATATTGACGTTGGGGAGGTTAACGATTCGCCTCTTTTGCCGACATTTGAACACAGGAAATTTTCCAACGCCGCCTGACATATCCAAACAATACATTCATGCATATTAGCGCGCCGTACAATGCACAGTCGCCATGGCCGAGTGGCAAAGCAGCCTGCCCATACAGCAGAAGGTCTCGGGTTCGATACGCGGGAGTGTAAATTTTCTTCGCCTTCGTTTATTAGAATTTTTTTTCTTCACCTTTCTCCTTTTTCATCGTGTATTATATGACTGCGTTTGTTTGGCATGGGAATGCATGTAAATCATGTATAATTAGGCCTATGGTGCGTAGCGCATAGTGGCAATGAGAGTGCAAATAAAGGTGTTCACAAGGTGTTCGCCATACCGGTTCGTAATGTAGGCCTACTTAGCCTGCAAAACATGTGTCAAGTGTAACCCCAATAATTACCCAAGTGCCACACTAAGGCGGCAAAGGGCCATGTCCTTAATTCTAGCACTAGGCTAAGTAGTAGTTTCGGGATTTATAGAGTTTGGAATAGTATACATGTACATGTAGTTAAGATTTAATGCAATCAAATGTCTTTATTTTTTCTTCCTCAAATTTAAATTTCTTGGCTCAAATGACAAGGATTTGGCTAAAACAAGTTTTCATCTGGCTAAAAAAATGGCTTAAGAGAAAAAAAATCACAGAGCTGGCAGGGCTGCCAACCCTTTATCGTCCAACTGTGTACTCCTAGGTATAACTTAGTGTATTTTGGGGTGTTCAAAGTGTATTTTAAAATATACCTCAAAATTAGGTGTATTTTCCTCCCAAATAAGTGTATTTTGTGCTTCGTGCAGAAGGAAGACAAATTTTGCACTTGGGCGTGTAAAAAATGACACTGAAGGCCATTTTGAACAAAAAAAAACAAAAAAAAAAATTTTCAAAACAAATTTAATTTTTTTTTGACATTTTTTTCTCCCCCTCCTTGACAACCCTGGCAGAATCCCTGATAAATAGCACATTCCTTATTCCACTATTGAAGTCGGGCTCTCAACAACAGTTAGGATAATGGCTGCTGCCCCTGGACAATTTTAGTCCATATTAGTTTTTGGTAATAATGGGTTAAAAAGCAACAAGTGTACCTATCCAGCTTGTGTAGGATCAGGAAGGGGTTAAACAGGATATATTTCCACAATAGCTAATGCCTATGCATTGTAAACACCAAATGATTGACGTCAATATTCGTTCTACATCACATAAATCACTGTTATTTCAGTGAGAGTTTGAATTTCCCGCCTCTTGCAGGCAGAGCTGATCTGCTCACTAAGGTGCTCAGATCGTCAAATTTGAAACACCATGTGTCGGTCTGATCCAGTGCGTCTGGCTGTGGGTGATGTCCTTGTGCCAACACAGAAACCCCCCCAAAAGGGCCAAGAACTTCAGAGGAAGGTGTTGGGGATGGATTGGAGACTTTGAAGGAGAAAATTTCTGTTTCATTTGGAAGTTTTCGAAGCCTTTTGGGGAAGACTGTTCAGTGATCCCGANAGCCCAATGTATTCTCTGCTGCTGTTTACATCTTAGTTACGTAGATTGCCCGTAGATGGCACTGTCTCCTCACTCATCAGTATTGATACAATGGTACGTACATGTACAATGCGAATGGTCAGAAAAGGGTTAATTGAGCTGAAACCCACTACAATCTTTTTAGGATACTTAGAGGACATACAGGGCTGTATGATAAAAAATATTTTGTTCATATCTGATGAGGGCGCATCCAGTAATGCACCCCTGAAAAACATCAAAAATGACATTTTGACCAACTTAAGCGCCATCTATGCTGTTGCGCCCTTATCATCCCATATTAATTTCTAGTGTTATAGTGTTGGGCTTGCTAGTGGAGTTCTATCATGCATAAATGAGTGTGGGATGTTGAGGGCGCAGTCCACAAATGCCTCATATGTAAGTGTCACATTTACAAAAAGTAGCGTTTTGCAGCGCCCCCTACAGGTGGCGCCCTTATCAGCCCACCGAAATTTTACAATTTTCCGGAGCTCCTTCCATCGTAGATTGACATCCATCAAAATGAAGGCGGGCTGTTGTGGGCGCATTGAGATATTTCAATTTTAAAAACAAATTTTTTTAAAAGTGCAATTTTGACCCTCAAAAAGTGGACCCTTCCAGAGGCCCTGGAATGAAAACCGTTGGGTTCCAGGACCTGAAAATTTGGATTTTTTCCTATCTACTATAGGCCTTCCAGCAAAAAAAAATTNGAGACTTTGAAGGAGAAAATTTCTGTTTCATTTGGAAGTTTTCGAAGCCTTTTGGGGAAGACTGTTCAGTGATCCCGATGAATCCCGCCGGCGGGACAGCGCACCGGGTGTAATTGGCTTTAGGGTGCAGGGGTACTGTGGTTGAAATGAATAAAAACCAAATGATTGAAAAGATTTTTGATTATTTACAGAAATTTATTCCTGCTTCATGGATTTGAAATCGTATTTTGGCAGGTTTTTGGGGTGTATTTTGGAAGCAGTTTATCCCGTATTTCAACACTGCATATCGTACTGTCGTATTGATGGTGTCATTCCCGTATCAAATACGCGTATCCCGTATGGGTTGGCAGCCCTGAGCTGGCCCTGTGGCAGGTTCGTCACTTTTGCCGAACTTTGACCTCTGTGACCTTGAAAAGTAGGTCAAATCAAAAACCCGTTATATATGTTATGTATCCTTATTAGCTACACCTATGATAAAAATTTGGAGATGATCTAGTCATTAGTTCAGGAGTTATTGCACTTTTTGTGTTTTTGGTTTCTGCCACCTGGTGACCAAACTGAGAGTCGAATGGGACCGAAACTTGGTGCCGTGGGTCATCTGACCTAGGGGTATATACTTTAAATTCGTTTTTCTAAGACCAGTGCATTATATCCTTATGCACCGCCCTCCGCTTTAATATGAATGAGGTCATAGGGCCTACTTTTAGTCTATTCAGGTTGATTGGTTCACACTCTCCATTGACATGCTCTTGGAACTGTGTGGTCAAAATACTGGTCAAAATAGAAAAGCCACAAGCCACGCCCCGTATACTACAAATTCTAAAGTCACCCCACCATGCGTGATCAATGAATCTAACAAAAGATGAATCAGTTCAGTCTAACTCAGTGTAACAGACCTGGTGACCTTCTCGGCATCGGTGCACACAAGGACACAATACCCTGCCAATTGCCCAACCGTATTCAACTGAAGGTAATAAGGGGTTGGACTTGACGTGAGGCCTGCATATCTCGCACTGGTCTTAGAAAAACGAATTTAAAGTATGTAACAAGTTTCAGCTGATCAATAGCTCCAGTGGTTACGAAACGTGCCCTGCTAACGGAACACGACGATGGACGCTGCACCATTGTAATAGCTCACCCTGTGAGAAAGAAAAAAATCCGTTGGGAAATTTTTGAGAAAAATGCATTTTTCTGAAATGACCATTTTTGAGAAGTTACAATTTTTTTTAAAAATCATTATTTTACCAGAAAAGAATTTTTTTTTGTCTACATATGTTTAATACATTCACTTTTACCCATTTGTGATATTTGGGTTGCCATGGTAACCTTTTTACAGTTGCCATATCAACCGTATTTATCTTTACATCCACCGTGGAGAATCGGCAGCCGCCTTTTCGAGTGCAGCAACCCTCTCCGAGTCACATGTTACACCTCACGGAGTAAAAATGGCAGATGTTGCTGAAACGCCGACAAAACTGGTGGATTTATAACTCCTACCTCAAAGTAAGTCTTTTATGATCCCGTGGAGGCTATTTTAATTTGTATACTCCATCGTTCGGTGGCAAGTTTATCAGGGATTTAGCTTGCAATCGGGTGTACCAAGTGAAATTGTTGGGAAGCTAATGTCGACCTGCGTATGGGGCTATCCAGGGAAAACTACACCACTAGGTGGCTCTTCTGCACTATAAGTCCTAGGCCCGTATGAACCAAAGTGGTTTAAAATTTGGCTTAAACCTAGACTTACTAATCATGGATTAAGCGTGGATTAAATCATCCGAACTTGAACCTGCACCAACATAAGTTGCGCTTCCACTACAAAAAAGCCGGTATTTGTCCGCTCTTATTCTGCTTCCATTACAGAATTGCCGGGCTTAATAAGTCCGGTTCTATTAAGTGCGGATCTATTTAGTTCGAGTTGCGCTTCCACTACAAAAAAGCCGGTATTTGTCCGCTCTTATTCTGCTTCCATTACAGAATTGCCGGGTTTAAAAAGTCCGGTTCTATTAAGTGCGGATCTATTTAGTTCGGATAGCATAGCCGATCATACTCCGAATCTAGATGCGGATAAATTTTGTAGTGGAATGGCAATAACACCGGATCTATTTGTAGTATTATGCTCGGCTACAGGTGGCTCCACGGTCGCTTGCGACTGTGCATGACCTATCCAAACTAAATAGATCCGCACTTAATAGAACCGGACTTATTAAACCCGGCAATTCTGTAATGGAAGCAGAACAAGAGCGGCTTTTTTTGTAGTGGAAGCGCAACTATAGTTAAACCACAGATTAAGTTGTCCATGGTTCATCCATGGTTGAACCAATTTCATAACATAAATGGCTATTACCAATGGATTAGGTCACACCCTGTGAACACGATCCCATTGTATATGCTCTGGCAAAAATGACTTAATCCAAGTTTAATCTACCCCTCTGCCGAGCAATATTATTGCTTGGGACACCTATTTCACTATCCGGCTGACTGTAATTTGGTGAACACCTGCAAGATCACAATCTGTCATCTGGAAATGACCTGTGGCGTAAAATCGTAGCGTGAGTAAAAGCCTGTTAATTGGTGAAACAGCAGCGTTCCTGTTGGAGTTAGGTGTAGCCTAATCTCTTCTTCCATCCAATCCAAAATTAGCAAAACGTTCTCCTTGGTGAAGCGGTATCTTTTGTGGAAATCACCATCTCTAAAGTCCTCCATCGGATTGCTTCTATTCCAAATCAGCCGTTCTGGCCGTTGAAAATTGTCAAAGCATCGATCCAGTCCATCTTGTCACTTCAGTCACTTCTTCAAAAATGTATTAATCCAAGTTTAAACCTACCCCTTGGCTGGTTTAGAATAATCATTTTCAACCTCAGATGCCTCCATCATTGAATGACGTAATCATCATATCAGACTTGATATTTTGTCCACCGTACTCTTATCTGATGGCACAAATCGGCTCCTATAACCAGTTAACACCTGGAGCAATAGAAACAAGTTCTACCCTTAGGTTTTTATACCCTAGAAATCAAATGAGCTGATTATTTTTGACCTGAGATGTTTGGGTCATGGTGATATCGACGTTCAATATCATGAAATTTGATATTTTGAGATAACTTGCCACATTGTCAACTGATCAACATGAAACACGTCTTAATACCCAGGGGGCAAAACCCCATTTTTGGTGAAAATGGGGGACCGACTGCTGTAAAAGGCAACCCCCTGGTAATGTGTTCAGGAGATCCCCCTGAGTCACACTAGGGTGGGTGGCCTTTGAGATTTTTTGCAAGACGCCGAAATAGAAGCGTTGTTGCATTTGCCACGTATCGTTGATCAACATGGAAATGTGGTGGGCCCTTCGCTGGGTTCAGGGACAGCGGATGTCTTGAAGTTTTTCGAGAAGCTTCAGTCGGATCATCGGCGTGAGACTGCGGAGAAGGCGCAGCTGGCATTCTCGAATTTGTCACCGGAGGATCAGAAGAGTAACGATAAGGTGAAACGTGCTATTCTGGATAGATACCGTCTCACGCCGGAAGCATACCGCATAAAATTTCGTACGACTGTGAAGGCTGTTGAGGACTCGTTTACAGATTTTGGGTATAAGTTGCATACGTATTTGAAAAGATGGTTGGTGCCGTCTGATGCTTATCTGGAGATGGCGGAGACAAGAGGCATGTTCGATAAACTTCTAGCGGATCAGTTTCTATCGACAGTAGGGGATGAGTCTCTTTGTTTACGGCTGTTGGACCCATCGAATGAGAAGTTGACGTTTGTTCGACTGACACAGTTGGCGGATGAGATTGTTTGTAACCGGAAAGCAGTGAAAGCAACGTCAGCACCTGCTGGAAAGTCTGAGTCAAAGGATGAGCCTGCGTCTAAATCAGATGGTGGTACACCTAAGTCTGCTGGTGATCAAGGATCGAGGAAATCATCAATTGTTTGCTATAACTGTAGGCAAGTGGGACATAAGGCGGCTAAGTGTCCTAATGGTACGAAATCTAGTGCGACTGAGACTGGTAGTGCTCTGTCTGTCTGAACTTTCTGTTGTTTCGTCACGTGGAACGGGTGGGGAGCCCAAAACTTCCCATATGCTGTTTACTCTTCGGATGTCGCACTGGACCATGGTGTGGAGCCCAAGCTGCACATGGTACAGCTGGACATTTTGCTGTTTCTTCCAGGCCTTTATATTCCCCCAAATTAACGACGTTTAACGTCGGAGCCCAAATTAAGGGCACCCAAATTTGAGTCTTGTTTTACATTTAAATGGGAATCTCAGATGCCTGGAAATGGTGTCTTTCATCCTCTATTTTCCAAAAATTTTCGAATGAGGGAGGGAACCCCCACCTCACGCTCTCCCTAATCGTGCCTTCGGCGCTCTGATGGGGCCTTTGGCCCAATACCACCGTAAACAGAAATAGCCCAAATTAGGGAATATAAAGGCCTGTCTTCGTCGGAAACTGGTCGAAGGTCCAAACTTCTCATATTGCTGATTCTCCTGCTGTTTCACAGGACTGAGGTGTGATGCCCAAAGCCTCACAGTCACATGGTACTGCTGGGAGCAGAGGAGTGTTAAATGGAACAGGTGCAAGGCCCAAAGCTTTACGTGCTGCTGTTCAATCTGACGTTTCACGAGACCTTGGTGGAGCCCGAAACTTCACATGGTGTTGACGACATTTCGGATGGTTTGTCTGAGAAAGGACACTAGACTTTTGCAGTGTATTAGTCTTACTCTTGTTGTCAGTAATTGAATTGTCTGAGTCGTGACATGTATGTTTCATAGTGTTGACCTGTGTATTGTTTAACTTGTTTTCATCCCTGTGTGTGAAAGAGTTAACTTTGTTGGATACAGGGTTTTGTATTTTTGTGAGGGTTGTAACATGATTTACATTTACTTGTAACTGGTATACATGTGTGTGTTTTCTTAAGTGCTGGGTAAAAGGCATTTCATGTGTTGGAGTATTTTCTTGTGTATTGTCTATCACTGTAAGGAAAAGATAAAAGCTGAAGACAGAAAATGTCAATTTTGTAATCTAAACGAAGTGGACGACGAAAACCATTTCATATTTAAATGCAGACTCTTGCAACAAGAAAGAGAGGACCTTTTATCCAAATTGAACTTACTAAATCGTCCTAACATCTCCCTGTCTGACCTTTTTAACATAGAGGACCCCACCCAAACCACTCTGGTGGCACATTTTATTCATCAAGGTTTTGGAAAAAGAAAACAATAGTTTTAATAGTAAAGCAGTCCCTGGAGCCTCAACTATACATGTATTTTCAAATGGGAACAATTATTTTAAGCCAACTTTTCTTTTTACCTTTTCTCTTCTTTTTAGTAACTCTCTTTGGTTTCCCAAATTTATTTGTATGATTTATAAAATAATGTGCTCTGTAAATTGATTTGTATGTTTTATAAAATAATGTGTTCCTTCAGTTTTATCTCTGTAATCACTCGCACCATGTCTTTGCACTCTAGCAGTGAGGGTACATTTCCTAATAGTAGACCGGCCAACATCGAAAAAGTGGCCTAGAAAAAGATTTCGTAGGCATTTCTTGTTAAAATTTGGTAACTGTGCCAGAACATATCTTGGAGTCATGAAGTTTCAGAAACACCCGGTTACCATCGCAACATTCACCCTTAAAGGTCAACAGGCGGGGGTCAAAGGTCATACAATGTATATGACCAAATATGGTCAAAATAGCCCCAAAAATAATTTTCGGTGAAAATGCTCAGCTTGGTATTTCCCATCGAAAATATAAGAAATTGAGTCGTTGCATGATGTAATAAATGAATATAACGGCCAACAATGTGTTGGATTTACTGGAAATACTGAAGCGTCGAAGAAGAAAAAATGCATTTTTCATCATTTCAAGAATAGCTTGCAACAGCTGCGGTTCCCAGAGTCTTGACGCAGAACGAAAAAGTGTTACATTCTGGATAACAGCATTTTTTTGTGCATTTTTTATATCTCCAAATGACAGCGATTCAGAATCCGCCGGGTGCCACTCTGGCACCCTTGAGCGTTTTGAGAAAATCCCATTTGAAGCTCAGGACACTGACTTTATCATTGGAGCCAAGAACTGGGCTTTGTACATGAGAATGGGACCCGATGTACAGCTAACTTTTGAACGGTGGGGTTTACACCCCATAAATGTACCAACAGATAGAAACATGGTGCCTCAGATTTTGCACACAAACATGTTCTTAATTGTTTTCAGTAGTTATGTTATAATAAGAAATGACGTTTTTTATGTAAATTAACACAAAATGGGTCAAAATACATAAAAACGCCGTTTCCAATTACGTAACCAGTTAAAAAGTATTAAAAACATGCTTATATGATTAAGAGGCCCCATGTTTCTATCTGTTGGTAATACATTTATGGGGTATAAATCCAACCATTCAAAAGATAGCTGTACATGTACATCGGGTCCCATTTTCCTGTACAAAGCTCACTTCTTGGGTCCAATGATAAAGTCAGTGTTTGACCTTTGACCCCTGATAATTGACCCATAAAGTCAAATGCAATAGTGGTAACCGGACTTTTCTGAAACTTTACAATATGAAGATACATTATTGCATGGTTACCCAATTTTAACAAAAAATACCCACGAATTTTTTTCTCAGTGGTCTTGGCCGGTCTACTATAAGACAGATCCCTCACTGTTTCCGTATTCTCTCGACTTTCTCTAAACTATCGGTACCAAGTTTATTGTACTCTCTACACCTATGTATATTATTACACGGTGACAATAAACTCATTTGATTTGATTTGTTACAGGGGATGTCATGAGACGGCGTGATCGCGCTGGCGCCCGAAAACGCCCGCCAAAATTTTTCACTAGCGTGATTGATAACGCCTGCAAAAAAGATGTCGAGCGCGCTCCCGTTGGAGCAAATTTAGGAGTGCTACCACGCCTGTCGATGACTCTGATGCACATCTGCCAGCCCCAGGTCACTCTGCATTCGAATGGATTGACAAACTTAGTTACAGGCTACAAGCGATTTCCAGTCAGCCATCCGTCAGGAACTCCCGACATCGTCATTCGATCTGGGAAGAGATCGTTGCGTTTCCATGGCCATTTCTCTAAAAGCCTTTCTGCATTCAGTTGTGAACTATTTGGCTGTGATCCAGGGGTAATCGGAACCAGGGCGCAGTTTATATTTTGGGATTAAGAGTGGGATCATCGACCTGATGTGGTTTTCCAAAAAGAAAAAGAACCGTTGTAGAAATAGAAGTTGAATGCCAGGTACCCCGCCACCGGCACAAGGATCGCATCCACGCAGATGAAAGTAAGGGCCTATACGGCGGCCCGGCACAGGTTGGACTGTCGCCAAACAGCATTGATGAATGAGAGGGTGCATTGTGCATAAAGCCAATGCACCCTCTCACGAAATGAGGAAGCTTGCAAATTGGATGTGAACTAGCCTACCCGGGCTACCTTACTCAGCAGCGGGTTTGCGGGTTTATTGAGCACCGTATATATAGACCCCATAGACAGATAGATGCCATACAACATGTACAAAGGCACCCCCCGAAAGCCACGTGGACTATCCACATCGGCGAACATGTCTGAGTTGCTCGATCCCATAGTGCACAGAATGTTCATACGTCATCCAAACACCTGGCTGGTTGGAAAAACATGACCTAACAAAATCGACCTATTTTTCATCATACGCAGAAGCTGCCGCGTCATCAATCCTTGACCTAATTTGTTCAAAAGCAATTTCCTGCGAAGTCAAAGTTCTTCAAAGACAACGTGAACAACTACCTACATCAGATAATGGTATCTAAATCATTCCAGGCGAATAGAGCTCTCAAACTTGGCCCGATCATTGAAAACTGGGCCTCGCACAATCACAACCATGCGAAAGAAACACTACATCAGGGCTTTCCAACCCCAGTAACCGCCTTGGCGCACCGCCAAGCTGCAGAGCCATCAAAGTGATTAGCGCCAAGCCGAAAAATATGCCGCCAGGTCGATTTTTCCTCCCGCCAAGCCAAAAACCTTTTCACCTACACACGTCGAACCGTCGCTCACATCTTGTAAAAATCATTTGCATAAGCATTAACTATCATATTACATCGTCAGGGCTCATACGCAACACTCCATCAGTCATAGTGAACCGGGAATCCTACGTGTCAATGCGGACATAGGCGTACAAGACGCAGACGAGAACCGCAAAATTGCACCATCCATTCCACTACCTTTCCGATAGCGCGGGCGTATGTGTCGTCATAATTGACACATTACAACAAACATGGCCGTTGTCTCGTTACCAATCGACGTCATCTTCGGAGGTACTGGTACTTGGCTACATTCGGTCGCCCATCATGCAAATCGTTCTCTGACGGACAGTCTCGTTACCACAGCAACACATCAATCAAGGCAGTCTCCCCGGCTGACTGGCGAAGCGCACACGAGTGGGTTGGGCCTGTGTATCATTCAGATGTCATGAACTCGTTCTACTGCGCATGCCTGACAAGCGCTACAGTGTAGTGTGTTACAGCGCGGTATACAGCCTGCAATCAATTGCGTTTCGCTGGCATTTTCCTGGGATTTCTTCTCCGTAATCGGCATGATTGAAAAGCT
>NMRB01001665.1:0-21467 GCA_002633025.1 Notospermus geniculatus | reverse complement strand
CGGTTGTTAAGCGGACATGATAACCACTAGGCTATCAGGCTACTTTTACTATCATCCAATGGGTGAGGGGATGCCACATAGGGATTCCAATGACATCGTTATTGGGTCAGCTATATTTGCACACCATGTGGATAGGATGTTTACACTTGCAAGTCATGGTCATTTCAGTTTGTTTCACTTGTCACCCTGAGCCACTTGCTTATTTCTGAGAGCAACCTTATTTGCCCTGGTGTAGACTCTGCTGTATACATGTAGGCTATGGTTTTTCTGGTCACATTCAGCATGTTAAAAAGAGAAGGTGGAAAGTCCCAAACAGCTTTTTCACGGGAGTGGATCACTCCCCTGGAAGTTACCCCAGGGAAGTGATTTTTTATAGCTCCCGTGAGGTATCCTGCGGGAGTGACTGATAGCTCCCGTGGAAAATTCTCCTGACATCCCCTGTTGTTATATTCAAATTCATGATCCTCACGTGACTGGTCGCTACCTGGAGTGCCAGTATGGAATGACTTTGATGTTAGTGCCATATGCCCAGAATGTCATGCTGTTGACCGACGAAGATCATTTGAATTGCGTTGGAAATCAATCAAAATGTATGCAATACATGAAGGAATGAATATGGAACAAAATAAAATTTGGTGAATGGGATGTGTTTTTACAAAAAATTAATGCCTGCCCGAACTTCCCCGCCACATGATCGAATCTCCCCGATCCCGAATTCACAGCTTTATCGGTGTTTTATGAATAAATGGCTAGCTCCAGTGAGCTGTTGGTACTTCTGTGTTGTAGCCGAACATCTGTAATATGATGATGATTGCTCTCTTGGGTCCTTGTTCACTGAGAAGCAGAGATACGGCGGTCCGAAACCGAAGTTGTCCGAACCTACCCCACCTTACCCTACAATTGCACCCTACAATTTTCATAAATCATGAACACAGTAGAGACCAAACGCCTGATCAGGCCATATGGCTTCATCAGGCAACCTCTCCTGATGAGGCAATATCGATAGCTTGATGAGGCAACCATCTCAAGAATCAGAAAGAAACAAGGAAGAAACAAAGTGACCGCAAGCGAAACTAGATCTGGCTAGCGCCAGAGATCTCTCTGCTGTGTGTCACCAACTGTGGTGAGGGGATCGATGTAGATCATTACAGTAAGTCAGTTCAAACCTACCCATAATTAGCTTTAGTTGGATACCAAACATGAGTGCCATCCGGGGGGCAGTTGTCCTACGGGGGCAATTGTCCAGGGGGTAGTTGTCCAGGGGGCAGTTGTCCTAAGGGGGCAATTGTCGGGGGGCAGTTGTCCAGGGGGAATTCTCCTGATACCGCGCCGGCTGTCGACAAAAAAGTGGCAATATCGTACAACTTATTTATTTCTGTAATGATTCCTCAATGGGAATTTTGGAAAGCAAAAAGAGACAGCGACTTCGGTAGACATCAAACATGACTGATTTTACTGCCATCTGCACAGATTGACAAAAGAATCTTTTGAAATCTATTGATACAATTATACAGAAACACAAAATGTTAATCGTGTAGCATAGAATTTAGTAAAGTCATGTTCATGTAGTACATGTATCACAGCATCGGCCAAGTCTGATCTCTGAACTCCATAATTCTGGTGACTGCTGGGTCTACATCACTGGTGGTGCCCCTCCCACATACGCTGTTGGTGCGGGCTGCTGGACATGGCCGGGAGGTTGCTGGAAATGGCCGGGAGGCTACTGGGTATGGCCGGGAGGCTGCTGGACAAGGCCGGGAGGCTGCTGGACATGGCCGGGAGGCTGCTGAATGAAGACGACCGTTGGGGCGTTGCTATCTTCGGCGCAGCACGTTGTTCGGCAACAAACAGCTCCTTGAACGATTCCAATTATCATTGCGATGAAACCGATGATACAGCTGAGTGCGGCAATTGCTTGAGTCGAATGTGGTTGAACCGGGCGAACTGATGGGAAGGCATCTTTGATACTGTCGAAAATGCAGCCAACCATCCCCATAATGAATAAAGTGAAACCAGATAAACTGCTAAATATTGATATTATCATACAGGCGACGATAGTGCACGTGTCCTCACTTTTAACCGACGATATGGCCAAGGCGCCTTGGATAATCATGAATAAGGCGGTCCAAATGTTACAACCAGAAACGTAGAGTCCGGAACCGCCCCTCAATACAATGTAGGGGATTCCGAGAAAGAAGACCATCGATCCCAAGAGAAGCTGAAGGAGTCCACATGCGTACTGTGTGCCTTTGGCGAACCGTGGTCTCCCCTGACCTGTCGTCGTGTTCGGCTGTGACACCACATGAACCTGTTGTTGCATCTGTAACAACGAGGATTTGTATTAAATTTTAAAATCTTGCTGCAATGTGCATCGCATGAACGAGGGTCATCCCCGTCCCGTGCATATTCGGTCAAATCCTTACCTGCAGCCCTTCTAAAGCCTCGTGTAGTCGCCCTTACGTACAGTCAGAACTAGTTGGCAACTGATAATCGGCGCGTAGTTGGAACTAATTAGTCACAATTACAAGGTGACATAAGCTCTCTCGGGCGTCAGCGAGTAACTGGTTGCCAATTAGTTGCAAACTAAAAATATCCAGATCCTGAAAGTCGCACAAGTTCAACTTACTTAAAATCAAAAGAAATCTGTGTCGACATAAGCACTCAAAAGACGGCGATAAACCAGTTCCAGGTAGTTGCGACCGATCGGTATTTTTCTAGTCGGTGGCGACATAAGTTTACAGTTGCAACTAGTTGACGCTATTTCTATCACAGCGTAGGGCGACATAACCGAGGCTTAAGCCTCGTTTATGTCGCCCTTGCGTACAGTCAGAACTAGTTGGCAACTGATAATCGGCGCGTAGTTGGAACTAATTAGTCACAACTACAAGGTGACATAAGCTCTCGGGCGTCAGCGAGTAACTGGTTGCCAACTAGTTGCAAACTAAAAATATCCAGATCCTGAAAGTCGCACAAGTTCAACTTACTTAAAATCAAAAGAAATCTGTGTCGACATAAGCACTCAAAAGACGGCGATATACTAGTTCCAGGTAGTTGCGACCGATCGGTATTTTTCTAGTCGGTGGCGACGTAAGTTTACAGTTGCAACTAGTTGACGCTATTTCTATCACAGCGTAGGGCGACATAACCGAGGCTTTAAAGCCTCGCTTATGTCGCCCTTACGTACAGTCAGAACTAGTTGGCAACTGATAATCGGCGCGTAGTTGGAACTAATCAGTCACAACTACTAGGTGACATAAGCTCTCGGGCGTCAGCGAGTAACTAGTTGCAAACTACAAATATCCAGATCCAGAAAATCGCACGTGTTCAACTTCAGCACGTTTTACTTAAAATCAATAGAAATCAGTGTCGACATAAGCACTCAAAAGACGGCGATAAACTAGTTCCAGGTAGTTGCGACCGATCGGTATTTTTCTACTCGGTGGCGACATAAGTTATCAGTTGCAACTTGTTGACGCTATTTCTATCACAGCGTAGGGCGACATAAGCGAGGCTTAAGTCAGCCGTTTCTTACCAAATAAATGTATTGTGTAATCAATGTGGACCTACCTCAGGTCACGTGCCAGGAATTGACCAACCAGCACGAGGTTACATTGTAAAAGTAAAACCCGTTTTTCTCCATTTATCATAGTAAATATATGGGAAAATATATTTTCAACTTTTAAGAAAGTTTGATAGTGACCATACATAACCCTGTCTTCCAGTGGTGTTTAAAAAGTATTATTTGGAGTGGCTGCATTGAAATATCGTGCGAAATAACCCCTCATATTTTCAGTACCTCCAAACCCTGAAATTATCATGGTCAATCCACAACGAAAACGTTATGGTGTGAAGCATTAAGTTAGGGCAAAATAGGTATATTAAAATATTAAAATATTCATTTTTGATAATATCTGTTTTTGGTTAGGGTTACGTTGTGTCCGAACCGTTCCTTCCAATGTATTGCAAATAAAATACACTTTAAATTATATACATGTATCAACATTGAGCCAAAAATTATCCGCAGGCTGTCAGATGTTGCTAGCGCCACCTGTGATGAAGTGTGCGTTATGAAATCATACAGTTAGTATGAAATGTCAGTCACAGTTTCAATGAGGAACCGGAGGAACTAATCCATGACGTGGCGCTGATGAACAACTGAGTCTAAAATATGACGTCGAAAGTGAGGCTAACGTTATTTCCCATTTAATTCTGGACACTACACCCTACTTCCAGACGTAATATACCTGAAGTAGTCCATTGAATTTTGAATTTTACACGTTCAACATCAAGTATAGGACTGACTCAATGTATCTGAATGTTTTCAAGCGAAAATTCAAGCGGGAACATGTCGAATTTTATCAACAAAATTGACTATTTTTAGCGTAAAGAACAGATCGAAGAGCAACGTCACTCATTCTGAATGACGCACGACGGAACGACGTGCGACGTCAAAGAGGTTTTCAACGTCGCGGCGCATGCGTTTTTGTGTAAAAACTGAGTTGTTCCCCAGCGCCTCCTTTGGGCACTCCGGTTCCCCATTGTGCGTTGGACCATTTAAAGGAACCCTATAGTCACTTAGCTGTTAGGCTCATATCAGTGGTCACTTCATGACAGGTGGTGCTTGCAACGGACATCTACGGATTCTGGCTCAAATGTTGATGTTTAGTGTATTTTACTTGCACTACATGACGGAGTTATATTCACATGCCAACCGATCGGTGTAATGAGCACATCAATGAGGAGGCTGCCTGTAAGGTCCCTTTCAAATCGTCGGATAGGCCTGGCAGTCTGGAATCACCTTACCTTTCAGTCGTATCCAATGAAATCGACGTAGACGTCAAAGATCATGAGAATATGCGAGGACTGATAACCTGCTGCGTAGTTTTCGCCGATCAAATAGGCCTACATGTAAACAACGTCATGTAAGAATTGTATATGATAAGTAACCTATATCATCTTTTGTTTCGCTTTGACTTCATGAAAAACCATGTTACTGTTCGTTGTCAAAAACA
Source organism: Notospermus geniculatus (assembly GCA_002633025.1). Lineage (NCBI taxonomy): Eukaryota > Metazoa > Nemertea > Pilidiophora > Heteronemertea > Lineidae > Notospermus > Notospermus geniculatus. The sequence goes on along the minus strand of NMRB01001665.1, from coordinate 16,455 downwards.
TTCTCATTCGACCATAACATCCTATTTGATGGTCATATTGACTCCTGGTGATTCATCAAATCCGCCAGTTTCTATATACACCATACATGTATTTTGTCTATGTGACTGTTTGGTCGTATGAATATCGACAATAATGCAAAGGCCAGGCGCACACTGACGGCAAATTCCAATGCGGTAGGGGTGTTTTTTAAAGTCGACTGACCCGGCTGAAGGAGGAATCCAACAGTGTTGGGTCAGTCGACTTTAAAAACACCCTTTCGCATTGAGATTTGCCGTCAATGTGTTATTGAGACCAATGCCCCAGCTCAATACCACTTCTCATTTCTTTGTGCGTAGGCCTACTTGATTTATTGCTTTCTGGCCCAAATTTATATATACCGGTAAAGAAATGTGTGTATAATCACCTTAGGCCTATATTGAGTGACTCATGTGCCTACCACAAGAATGTCATTGTACACATCTTCCTGCTGTGAAAGGAACGGTAGTCCAAAGAGTGGAAGTCCGATTTTGCAAATTATATCCTTCACTGGTTATCCATGTATGCGTGTGGCGTGTGCGTAGTCCGTCTAGGGTGCATCCATTTTTTCCACATGTCAATACCGAATCCATCGTCCTAGAAGCATAAAAATAGTGGATGCGCCCCTCCGTAAACGGACGACGGGCACGCAAATATGCATACATTGATTCCTGCTTTATTTTTTCTGCTATTGAGAGAACACGAATGGTATTGGTTTTTACAGCAATCTTATTCCTCGTTAAAGGGAGACATGCGAAAAATATTGCCCGGCGGGCACAACTTGTCTGAGTTGTAGCGCCGTCTGTTAATACACGGTGACACTACGCTATATCACAGGCCCCAGTAGAGCTATTAGTGAGCTTAGAACACGTATCTAACCAAAAAACACTAGTTTGTAAAAAACACACCCCGAGCTCACGAATTTATGAGCTCGTGGTGTGCTTTTAGATACGTGTTGTGTTTTTTAGATACGTTTGGTTAGAAAAATGTTCGAAACTCACTGATAGCTCTACAGGCGCCTGTGATATAGCGTAGTGTCACCGTGTATTAACAGACGGCGCTACAACTCAGACAACTTGTGCCCGCCGGGCAATATTTTTCGCCTGTCTCCCTTTAATACCCCCGTCACACTTGTTGGAATCAGCAGGAATCAAGCAGAACCAGCAGAATGAGAAAATTTGCAAAATTTGAGCCAAATTCGGGAGGAAATTCGGCAGACATCAAACATGACTGAATTTGCTGCCATCTACACTAATTGACAAAAGAAATCTTTAGAAATGAATTGAAATCTATTGATACATAATATATAATATACAGAAGTACAAAATTTTAATCGTGTAGCGTAGAATTGTAAAGTCATGTAGTATCACAGCATCGGACAAGCTTCAACACTGTTCAAAGGCGAGCCTTGTATTTTATTTCGACTCCGATCGCGGTTTTATTAGGGAGGTTTCGCAAGCGCCCGGTTAGGCCCTACGACGACGTTTATCTATTGTGCGGGTATACCCAAACAATAGATAAACGTCGTCGTGTGGCCTAACCGGGCACTTACGAAACCTCCCTATTGAAGCGCTCCTTACTTGCATTAGTCGAAGTACGTACAACAGTGTAAGAATCCAACTTCGACCAGACATGCCAGAAAGGTACTGGTACTGTAGACCGAGAATATAACAAAGAATTTGTCGCGCGGTGATGAAACCGCGGCGGGAAAACGCGACAGTGGGTTCAGGCCTTAAAGGCCCGTTTCCACTTGAGCGTTTTACGCCGCGTTTTGACGCTTCGCCCATTGTTTGGACGCAGAGCGACGGAAAATAACAAAAGATTTGACGCATCACGCGGCGTAAAACGCTCTAGTGGAAACGGGCCTTTACACAGAGGATACACGTCCAACGATTTTGCACACGACAGGCCTCCCAGTCCCAACACAGCTCACCGTTCCACGGTAGCGTGTTCGGCCATGCTTTCGAAAGAAAGGAAACGAAATGCATGCAGGTGTGATAGGGATCAAAGTCCCCTTGTAATCAAAGTCCGGTCTTATTGTTCAGCGAGAGATTAGGATATATGGCTATAGACGACATGACCATTCGAATAACCTTACAATAGCGGGCTACTGTTTGGCGGACTTGAATTCCTGGGACGTTGATACCTGTCACACCAGGGGCGTTATTCACAACAGCTACTTAGCGCATTGGACACCATCAGTCATCTCTAAAAGTAAAGTTTATTCATCGTCAACAATAAATGGTTATGACTTTTATTGTAACGGAAGTTTGTGACGTATCAATACTTTTCAACATAATATAAAATGTTTCTTTGGACTGGACAGTTATCCGCAGATCGTAAACAAGATGGTGTCTTTATGACTAAAACCTGACAGACTGGCGCGTACGCGGAGCGTCCTCAGGCGTTCCGCCGATCAGATTCTTCGGTAGGTGTTTCGTCGATCTGTGTTAATACCGCCTCCATGATTGGTTGAACCAAAAACGTGCGTTGAACGCCACGGAAAACGCCGCGGTTTCCGCCCACATACAGGGGTCACACCTCCCGATTGCCGAAACGCGGTCATGGAAACGGCTTATGGGTGGCGTCCACTAGAGCGCCGACAACATCAGGAAGTGTTCGGGAAGCAAATGTGTCATTTCGGCATTGCTTCCGCATCAAGTCCTATTGGTCGTTTTACCCTTTTCCGAACGTGCAGAAATGCCGCGAACTGTTCAGGAATGATAAAGACAGTGAACGGAACCTTTCAAGAATATGCGGAGAGGTTGCCGAATGAATGCGGATTCACTAAATTTGCATTCCCCGTCTTGTCCGCGCCCTAGTGGACGCTAGGTTTTAAGGCCCGTTTCCACTAGAGCGTTTTTTCGCTCGCGGAAAAGCGTTGCGTTTTTGCGCGACGGATATCGCGGCGGTGGTCATTTTCTGGAGGGGTTTCCATTAGGGCGTTTCATACACCATACACCGTGCACCGAATACAGCTCGGAATGTACAGAAGTACGCCGCGGAATACGCTTTGAATGCTATTCGAGCAATCGGCTTTTGTCCGCCGGCGGTCTCCGTTGCGCAATTTTCGATCGTTTTCACCGTCCCGCTCAGGTGGAAAGAGATAAAGGGATATCCATTACAGCATTCTCAGCAGATTTCCGCTCGCAAAAACGCGGCGTCATGCGCCGCGCAAAAACGCTCTAGTGGAAACGGGCCTTAACGCGTGAATGGAAACGGTCACAAAACTCGCAGGCGTCTCGCTTGCCTCCGCGCTTGTAAATCGCGCGCGGAATCGCTCCAATGGAAAGCTAGCCTTAGGCCTGCTTTCCATTGGAGCGTTTTCGTGCGCGGAATTCTGTGCCGAAAAGTCGACCCAATTCATTTTCACTTAGCCGTTTCCATGACCGCGTTTCAGGAATCGCGAGACAAGCGCGAGAGGATCGACTTTCTTTCCTCGGGAGCGAGAGGCCCGCGCGCGGAGAAAAAAGTCAATCTCAAATCGCCTTTTTTTGCTCGCACCTGCCTGCTTTCCATTGGAGCGTTTCCGCGTGCGGAATTCTGTGCGGAAAAGTCGATTCAATCCATTTTCATTGGCTGTTTCCATGAAAGCGTTTTGGCAATCGCGAGATCAGCACGAGGGGATCGACTTTGCTTTCTCGCGAGCGAGAGGCCCGCGCGCGGGAAAAAAAGTCGATGTCGAATCGACTTTTTTTCCAACTGGAACATGGGGTCATATGAAAAAAGAGTAGCAAATGCTTTTACTTGAATTTTGCAGTCCTAATGTATTAGGCAATGCTGTACATGAAGTAAAAGCATTTGCTCGTCTTTATTCATATGACCCATGGTCTCTGAGCCATGTTGAAAGTATGTACGCGGCCGCAGATCGTCAGGGGAACACGACAGCAGTACCAATTCGGCGCCAACCACCCTGTGTCGTAACGCGTGAATGGAAAAGGTCACAAAACTCGTACGCGTCTCGCTTGCCTCCGCGCGTGTTACTCGCGCGCTGAAACGCTCCAATGGAAAGCAGGCTGCGCGTTTTGATTTTTGAAAAGACACATGTACACGATAGCAGTACCAATTCGGCGCAAACCTTCTGTATCGTAACGCCTGAATGGAAACGGTTACAAAACTCGCAGGCGTCTCGCTTGCCTCTGCGCTTGTAAATCGCGCGCGGAATCGCTCCAATGGAAAGCAGGCCTTAGAAATGAAAATGAATTGGATCGACTTTTCGGCACAGAATTCCGCGCACGGAAACGCACCAATGGAAAGCAGGCCAGTGGAAATAATCATGCGCGAAAAATTTCGCATCGCAGTGTGAACAAGGCTTTAGCGAGTGCGCGAAGCCGTCAAGGAGCGCCGGTCAAGACCCGGACGAGTCAACAGGTTTTGCGGCGTGGAGGAGTAGGCCGGCTTTCCATTGACGCGTTTCCCGCCAACTCCATGACGGCTAGCAGACATGAGAAAAAACCAAAGTCGGCGCCGAATTTATAACCTTGCATTGTTTCCTCATATTGTCCGCATATCTAAATGGTTGTCGGAAAGTCATCCTGATTGTCCTATAACGTCCATGATTTTACCACTCCTGGTGTGATCCTAGATATGTCCGCGCTGTCCTGCTACGATCAGCGGCATTCGCGCCCTTCATGATTGATTCCTAGGACACTCCCAGGTATGTCTGTCAATACACAGAGATTCGTAATAATGTCCCAGGAAACGATGACTCGCACACTTTTTTCGCTTCTGACGCGGGAAGGATGCCGAAATGGCATAATTTGCTTCCGCAACCCTTCCTAATCTTGTCGGTGCTCTAGTGGACGCCACCCATAAAGGATAGGGTCTACTGGAGATGAAGAAATCTAGCAAAAACCTTCGTGATATTGGAAGAGAGCTACGGTGACTCCTGACTTGCAGGAAACATGAATTTAAAGAACGGTCTCGGGCTTTCACGGTCGGAGAAAATCAAATGATGTTACATAACTACTACGATGGCTGGGAACGGACACGAATGTATTTTTTTCAAATGACGAAGTTTTTATTTTATCTCAGGCGCCTGACTTCTCAGGCGCCTGACTTAATAACTCAGGCACCTTTAATAATTCGAGCACCTGAGTTAGCATGGTTAGTAGTCCGCGGTGTAACGGTACAGAGTATTCCCCTGTAAAAAGTGTCTACTTATTGTTGAATGACGGAATAAGCGGCATGACTATTGAAAACCAATCACCAGAGATTGTAACAATAGGATCTTGTTCCTGGGACAGTTTTTCCTGGGGACATTCTTTCCCTTTACACCGGCGCCTGAGATAAGATAAAATCTTCGTCATTTTTCCCACAGCCACCCAGCCACGCTAACTATTCAATAAGGACACTGTTTTTTAAAAGTAGTGTATATTGGCTGACCACTGCAAACTTTTGAGAGGCAGTGTAGATTGAAATTATTCAAAGAAAAAACATATCCAACAACTGAAATTGTCAAAGATGATGACAGGCCTATATATCATGGAATCAATTAAGTGGAGCTGCTAAGATTTTTGCATATTTTTTGTTATCTTTTTCGTTTGTATATTTTAATTAGTGATGTAGCTGACACTTCCTTCCTTCTAAAAATGTTATTAGGCCTATTGTCATTAGAGCACCAGCACACAATTGATGGGTCGTATGAAAAAAGGCTAGCAAATGCTTTTACTTCAGATTTGTACAGCATTGACTAGTGCATTTGTGTTGCAAAATTCAAGTAAAAGCATTTACTAGTCTTTGTTCATATTACCCCATATCTTGTTTTTGAATGAACTTGAAACTTAAAACTTGAATGGAGTGGTGGTGCCTCTAGTGGGAATGGACCAAGGTGGATGTTAAATAGTCCCATTCGAAACTTCGTCTGCATGCACCAACTTTCGCCTTTCCTCTGTTTTTGTATCATTTTACTGCAGATTGCACAGAATTGATGTGCTGTTGATATGAAATAAATGATATTGATACCTCGCAAGGCAATATTTCGCCTTTCAAAGATGATTAGTATCTTAAAACTTCAATTTTTTGTGGTTATACATGCAGTTCACATGGTTCAAATGAAATGTATTTTGTTACAGTCACGGTCACCAGATGGCAGTGACACATCATTTCCGGTTTCTGCCAAATCATGGCGAAGTTTTACCATCTGGATCTCCTTTTTCCTTGCCTATTTCTCTTATTTCTCACTTTGGTATTGGACTGTGGACAGTTCGTAGAAAGTGATAAACATCCAAAGAGTATAGACACGTCCAAATATCACCATTACGATATGCCTTGACTACACTTTTGAAACAATATCAAAAAAAATATTCGTTCATGACGAAACTCCACTCTGTTGGGAAAAGTTCACAGGGCAGAGATCTGTGGGCTTTGCAGATTACTAAGGGGATCAATTCAAAAGAGCCTGGCAAACCCATGTTCAAGTATGTTGGCAACATGCATGGTAATGAGGCAGTTGGCAGGGAGATCCTCGTCTATTTGATACAGTACTTGTTGGAGGGCTATAGAAAAAATGCTACGATTACCGACCTTGTTGACAGAACGAATATTTTCATCATGCCGACTATGAATCCCGACGGTTTTGAACATGCTGATGAAGGCACTTGCGGAGGTGTGAAAGGTCGCGCTAACGGACATAACGTCGATCTCAACCGAAATTTTCCTGATCAGTTTAAGGTCATACACGGCCAGGAACCGGAAACCCTTGCAATGATGAAGTGGATTGAAAGCAACAAATTTGTTCTGTCAGCAAATCTTCATGGAGGTAGCGTCGTGGCAAGTTATCCATTTGATGACGCAAAATCCCATAAAATGGAAGGTCATAAGAGTCCCACTCCTGATGATGCCTTGTTTCAACACCTTGCTCATGTTTATGCGGATAACCATGGCACAATGGCAAAAGGAAACCTTTGTGCTGGGGACGAATTCTCGGCAAATCGTGGAATTACCAATGGTGCTGAATGGTATGATGTTCCAGGTAAGATTTTAGAAATGGAAAAAGGTTACTTCATGCCGACAAACAGAAAATGCCAGTAAGAAATCTGAGGGTTAAAACTATTAAGACTCCCCTACATGTATAGTCTTGGTATGACGTAAAGCGAAACTACATAGGCCTATTGGTTTGCTGGGCCTTTGGTCAGCAGGCACGCATCTAATTTTTTATGGAAATGCTGAATGGTTGTCATGTCCCAGGGCTTGAAAAATTCTCTGGAGCTTACATGCCCAGTCGGGCAACCTGTCTTTTCAGTTTTCAGGTTTTTAGATGCCCAGTTCATCTTGATGGATGCCCGAATCCCTTGGTTTGGTTGGAAATTTACTTTAATTTTGTTTATTTTTTGAGTGGGATCCAATCATTAGCTGAACAAGCCGGTTGTGATTTTGATCCAGAAATGCCAAGACCCGTAACACCAGGTGTCCAGACACCAGAGCTGTATTTTTAGCCATACCTGGCTGTTCTGTTTATTGCCCTCCCACCATCTGTTGGATGGTGATATGGGAAACAAAGTACTATAAATAGGTAATCAGCAGCGGGGGTGAACAGGTAATTGGAAAAGCCCACTAGTGTATCTGGCCCTCAAGCCCACGAGAAAAATGGCTCATAAAATCATTATTTTCTGCTCGATTTGAAAAATTCGAACACATATTTGATATACCATCAAATTTAACATCCGCTGGTGACACTCACAAACACTGCACACATCTTTGTGTTGGATTTTCTTACTTTAGTCAGAGGCATTAATTTGCCTGGATTACGTAACTTCCTCCTTATCTGTACCCCGATAGAATGCGAAATATCGGGGTATATTAGCTCTGCTGCTCAATGGTGATGTAAATGTAATGATTAAGAGTTGCCCGGTCGGGCATGTTGTATTTGGCTGAAAATTGGTTTTTGTTGCCCAGGTGGTTGAACAGGTTGCCTGTGGGCATTCGGGCATGTGATTTTTCGAGCCCTGTGTCCATGAATCGCACCTGTCTCTACCATTCCTGGAGGTGACTTTTTTTTTTAGTAAGGCTCTGCCTCCTCGGAGTCTATTCAATTCTTTTGGGGTCTTTCTTCACTGTGATTTCTATCTTGACAGTGACATGCTTGATGTAGGTTATTATGTTGTGCCAAACCTGCCTTGTTTGTGTATGTTGTATCAATTCACTCAGTGTCATTCTGTCTTGTACGTAACATGTACGACATGTATACCACAAACTCAAAATGAGATAAGCTCATTTATCCATTGGCCTACTCTTAGGCCTGTGTTTGAAATTGTTCCAAATTCTTGTGTTTTTAATCAACGATCTTTCATCTTGGACTCAAAAATCCTTGAGAATACATGTATATACGTGTACATTTGAATCTTTCATTTGAATATCTTTATCAGGCATTACATGTATGTCAGGGAATAGGCGTACATGTATCAATCATTACACTACATACAGAGCAGAGGTTGCACAGCTTCAGACAGCCTGCGTACGGGACTAATGCTGTCCCAAATGAATAATTTTATAATAAAATTACTTCTCATTTACTAGTGACTGCATGCTCGCTCATCAGAATATTCATACACAGGCAGACATCTTGACATGTGGCAGAGAGCAGGTGCAGTTATGACATGAATGGAGTCATGGCATCCCTAGAGTAATCCAAAATTATTTAAATCATCTTTCATATCTTGGGAGCCATGGTCGGATTTTTATGACTTTGTTGTGTGGCACTCTGGGCCAGGGGCCATGTTACATCATACATGTACTTCTCACGATGTAGACTCATTACCGTACATGTATTACCGTACTATTATCTGGCACTGACAGTGACAGTGACACATCTGTTAGCATGTGGCATGAGGCAGTATATTTGCTCTAGGCAACATTCCACAGTAGAGACCAAACGCCTGATCAGGCCATATGGCTTCATCAGGCAACCTCTCCTGATGAGGCAATATCGGTAGCTTGATGAGGCAACCATCTCAAGAATCAGAAAGAAACAAAGAAGAAACAAAGTGGCCGCAAGCGAAACAAAATGTCATATGACTAAAAGCATGTGTTTATACCATACTTTGATCTCACCGTGCAATTCTCTTATCTACCGTGGAATTATGATGTAATCAGTGTGTCAAATCAAAAGGTGTTTTCCATTAGCAGAAGCTGGAGAATACCAGGATGTAGCCTCATCAAGCTACCTCCAATATGGCGGACGTTGCCTGATGAAGCCATCTGATGGAAAATCTGTTAAAAAACACCAACACAAGTTTGAATGAAAATATTTTTGTTACTGGTTGCTTTTAAATAGTGGATCACATGCTTTAGACTGAAAATCTTGAAGAAAAAAACATACAAGAAAAAACAACAGGAAATAGGCCTTATCGCACCTAGCACATGGCCAATCAGCATAAATCAGCGAAGCGGAAAGGGCCCAACCAACAGCGCCCCCGCAGTACATTCACAATGCATTGCCCTGTGCATTGCGTGCATTTTTTGTCAACATTGGCCAATAAAAGTCACTTCCAAAAGCCTGATGTGCCTAAACTAACTAGCTATGTGGGCGGCGGTATAAAGTGATTCAAATCGATAAATTATTGACCACTGATCGTCTTCGCGATCGCCAAAAATCGATGATTAGTCCATGTAAACAACGCCAAAACATTATCATATTATCCTGCAACCCCGCCCCAACCCCACGCTGATTGGTCAATAACTGACACGTGACCGTCGAGACAATAGAAGGGGGAATTATGGGACAGGGCCACCATGATGATAACATCATGACATGTCCTAATCTTTTGGAATTAATCATCGATTTTTTGCGATCGCGAGAACGATCGGTAGTCAATATTTTATCGATTTGAATCACTTCATAACGCCTCCCACATAGCTAGTTAGTTTTGGCTCATCCGGCTTTTGGAAGTTACTTTTATTGGCCATTGTTTACAAAAAATGCACGCAATACACAGGGCAATGCATTGTGAATGTACTGCGGGGGCGCTGATGGTTGGGCCCTTTCTGCTTCGCTGATTTTATACTGATTAGTACGCCCCCCCCAGGCGGCCGAAGGCCGCCGCCTGGGGGCGCTAACGGTAACGCGTGTGCGCGAAAGGGAAAATCAAATTTGATTTCAATTCCTATACCTTGCCTGTCAGGCCCGAAATGTCCGATAAATCCCACAATGCATTGCGCGCGGCCGTCAACTCGCCGACTCAAAGACGATTATTCGAATAAATACGCCACGGCAACAGCAAAGAAACATACGGGCACATTTAATCACTCTACATCACTCGGGATGCATCACTCTTCTAAAAATTGCCGACTTCATGGTACATTTTGTGTTCAAAAACCAAAAAATCGGCAATTTTTCTGACGCGTCCACCATGATGGATTTCGCCAAATGAGTTCCTACCGCGCATGCGCGACCTTGGTCTCACTGACCAGTGCAGTGCGCGGGACAGGCTACCATGTACAGTCTTGCCAATAACTAAATGGACAGCGTGTTTTTCAAATATCTCCGAGATAAAACACGATCTAATTGTATGCGGTTTTCAACAAAGTGTGGTATTCATGTATCTCATCTATTTGGGCCAACCTAGGCCCTATTTATTTTAACCCTTTGTTATGTAACAGGCAATTTAAAAAAGGTCCATAAAATAATGAAAAATTAACTTTTTATTTCATGATTTCTAGGCCTACCGGTAATATTTTTTTTAACAGATTTGGCATGTTTGGCACTGATTTGATCAGGTGATTGACACTCACTCTTTGCACAAAAAAATCGGTGAATATGATGTCTTTTTCGTGATATCTGAAAATATCAAAATCTGTGATATTTTGAGACAATGATATTGTTTTGCTGTTATTCGCTGACAGACATTTTCCATGTGTTTCCATTACCGAATCAGCTGAAATGCGTGATTTATCGGACACTCCCGAGGTGGGTTGGGGTGTCGAGGGTAGGCTATCACCCCGCGGCCGGCGCGATTACCCAAGGGGGTCCCTGTTACCTGGTGGCTGGTAACGGGTGCGGGGTCTCCCTGCAATGCCAATGGGGGGTTCGGGGGGTATCCCCCCGATGTACTGGGGGGGCACAGTGGCAGTCAGGAAGCGGGCGCGATCGCGCCGGCGCCCGAACACGCCCGCAAATCTCATTTACCAGCGTTAATGATAGCGCCCGTAAAAGTAACATGGAGCGCACGAAATTTTCATCACGCCTGTTGACATTTATGCCAGCGCTAACGAAGTCGCGCCCGTAACATTCTGACGGGATTGACGGGATCTGTGTATTAATTGAAACTGTGTTTCGGTTTTCCCGCGCGCGTAGCTTTTCAACCGACAAAATAGCTCCAATTCTCATGTTTTCCACCGATTGTACAGTGTTGTGTTAACACTTCGGCACCTCCGCACGCATTGTACAAGCCACACAACACTTCATCGACGAAACACCGAACACAGACCTTGTAATTTGCGTTGATCCCAACTTGAGTGTTGAGTTGACAGGACTTTCACAACGTCGTGAACTTTTGTTTTTTTTCTCTGGGATGGAAAGAAATCGCCTCAAAAACTGTTTAGTTGGATTCCTGATAAAATTTCCTTTCCAATGACATAAAGTTTGCCCGTGTTGGTTATTTCTACGAAGAGATACACGTATTTACTTGATCTGGCTTCACGCCAACAGCAGGCAGACGATCTCCATGAGCATGATGAGTGTGTACCTACGATGTACTTTCTGGTCAGCTTGTCTGACCTAACATGCCTAATGAGCAGAAATAAGCTATGATGGACACTATGAGAAGCTCAAATTGGGTCTTTTGTTCAATATTCTGTTGATTTCATTGCAAGCTTTTTACTTAGATAACCATTTTGGGGCCAAGTTATCAAGTAGGCCTAAGTTTGACTGTCACAGTGGGAAGAAATATCAACCATGTCAACAGCCAATCAGAAAATTACCTGCTTTAATATACTGCTGTAGGCGGGAAATTTGAATTCACAGAGAGGCATTTCATGTCAAGTGGTGAGATTCTTGCTTTTACAACTTTTTGCACTTTTGGAGCATTTACTGTGGTGCATTGTACACCTCATGGAAAAGCAATGTTAGAGTTAGTAATTGGTTAGACATCGGATGTTGTGTCAGGTGAAGCATCATGTAAAAAAATATAGCTCCCGTAGTTAAGTCACAGGAGTGACATGAATTTAGCTCCAGTGGGCAAACTGACGGGAGTGATTAACAAATAGCTCCCGCCAAAAACCTACGGGAGTGATAGATCACTCCCGAAGCTTTTATTCCTGACTGCCACTGGGGGCACACTTTATCGACGATATCTTTTCATATTAGCCATGTGCTAGGTGCGATAAGGCCTATTATCCACATTGCTTCATCAGGCTACCTTGCCTGATCAGGATGGCCTGATCAAGCGTTTGGTCTCTACTGAACAGCTAGGCCTAGGCCTACGGTAGGGCAGAAGGGATATTTTCAAGCTTCCCACAACACGACTGTTACGCTCAATGGTGAAGAACGCACTCATTCGAAGTGCTAAAAATAACCTGATCACGCAGCGACGTCATGATGCTGCGTCACTGATTGGATTCCGCGGATGGCGGGAGAACAGAGCCACACATTGGAGAAGTGAAAGTTTTCAGCACCGATTATTTAAATTTCACGCATAGTACAGTCACTCTGATTGGTCGAATATCTTCATTAGCAGGTCTGTCCGGACGCGGTATATCGAGTATTCATCGTATCCATGACGTAACTCCGACAGTGTCCGCCATTGCTGACGTCGCAAGGGTGGTGGGCAAATGACGCAAGGGTGGTGGGCAAAATTCATTGCTTTGCTGAAGAAGCTGGTGGGCAAAACGCGCAACGTCACAACGTCATGTAGGCCTGGATACGACGTCATGGATACGATGAATACTCGTTTTTACGAGTGCACAATCCCACAATGCAGTTCGTTTACCCATACTCGCTAAACCAACTCTACTCGAAGAATCAACATGATCAAGTAGGCTATCCCACAATGCATCGGTCGAGTCCTGATCTGAATGTCCTACGCGAAAACGCGAGTAAAGCACATTTTGACTTGAATCTGCCCACAAAAATTCGCTTCATTACTACAAATTTAGCACATTTATGGCATAATTTTGCTGATCATTGGTAAAATGCATCATAAGCATGTATTTGTATGTACAACTACGCAAAATGTACATGAAAACTACGAGAATTGGCCACTTTTCTAAGCCTATTTTCTTCGAAATGCCACGGTAAAATCCGAAGTGCCGCGGTAGAAATGACGTATGACCACTCTTCTGCGCATGTGCGTTGCTATGTTATTGCCAGATGAGCCAATGAGCTGCCTCGATGCAAAAACGACTCGGCGGTATCATACCTGAAAACCCGAGTACAGGTAGTGTCACTGCGCATGCGCATACATGGAAATGCGAGTACGGCGGCCGCCATGTTGGATACTCGATATATCGCGTCCGGACAGACCTGNATAAAAAACATACTTAAAAGCTTCTAACAGTCACTTTCGTGCGTACACAAGTTATTTTTATTTGTTTTTTCGGGGGATTTATGCGGGGTAGCCGAACAGCGTGTCCGACGTCTCAAGGAACATCAATTTAGCAACGACGATGTGCCCGCCATATATGGTAATTTAGGTCAATTTATGCGATGCTGCCCACGTTGCTACTTAGAATAAACCAATCTGATTGGCTTCAAGCCATAAAATATGTCGCATACATCCAAATAAGGCAAGGAAAACGGTTCTTCCGTGACTGATGGACAGGTACCTGTTGTCGGCCATGGAGTACCAATTCTCGGCTGGGGTAATCACCATTTCTCGGCTGGCCGAGAATTGGTAGGTCACCCTTTTCTCCAATGGTCAACACCAGTACCGTCGCTGACGCATCATTTTAGATGAATAAAAATTGAATTTCAAAGAATCTTGCAGTGTTTTATCAAGAAGAGCACAATTTGAGATGAAAAATACTGGACCGCAACCGAATTTCCTTCCTGGCCTCCGAAAACACGTGGTTATTTCCCAGTAATTGGAGTGAGGTGACGTGACCGGCATGCTCTGTTCCTATTGGCTGATCGGCTCCTGTCAATTATATTTGGTGGCCGAGAACTGGTATGTATCGGTGGCCGAGAATTGGAGTGGGTATGCCGAGAACCGGTATATTCAGGCGAACTGCATTCAAATGGCTATAGTTTCATTGATTATTCATGTTCCGACTTGAAACTCGTCCCCAGGCTCCCCAGGATCCAGCTCTTTGCTATGAATTTTACTTCAGCTCTGCTCGTACATGCACGGCGGTGCAGGAGCACCGAGATTGACGGGGTAGCCGAGAATTGGCGAATTTACCCTACACTTTTAAACAGTCGTGACAATTTGGCCCGCCATAGGGGGCCTACTCTACTGGACCCCGATAGATGTTCCTGTGGTTTCACCTACGCTAGCTACCTACCTGACACTTGACTTAGTAGGGCCTACATGTAGTAGTGACAGACAAATGTCTCAGTCCATGGACCCCGGACCATGTGGCATGTGTGGACAGATGAGATGGATGGATAGCCATGCTACGTGCATATGGGGATATCTTCAATTTGTGATACCACCAGGTCATGAGGTTGTGCGCTTTACGTAGCCAGGTACGATGACGTCATCCGTATGGCAAGCCAACGCGGAAAAAATGGGATATTTTTGGTTCACGTTTACCGGGCTATTAGGGTGGGTATACACTATAGAGCCGTTGCGCTGGCCCATGCGGCAACGCTCGCGTCATCGCATTTTTGCATGCACACACTATATGCGATTTTTAACTGCGATAGAAGGTGCGTTTGTGCATAAAAACACGTAAGGGTGGGTATACACTAGAGCGTCATCGCAATGCGTTCGCGCATATGGGTCGTTTTGCGATAAAATGCTCCATTTGACTTTTTTTTTCGCAAAAAAATAAATCACATTTTTTTGTTGATATTTCTCGATTTTATGACCTGACAAGTCCTCTTATACCATTTTCTATTGCCAGCAGTGCACTTTTCGGGCATCGCCTAATTAAGTGAAATTAAGAGTAGCACATGTTACGGTGGTGATGTTACGGTGGTGATCAACATGAAGACTAATCGAGAGGCCTGAACAAAAGAATTGATTTAATGCATGTGGTTTCGTCCCCACAAAAGTGCTGACATCTGGCGGCAGCTGGCACCACATTTTTCTAGCAATTATGTTCTTTTAGCGCTGGAATTGTCTTGAAAAATTCTTTCCTTTTTCTTTTGCTAGCAACCGGATGGTACCCTGGCTAGAAAGTATCATTGATTTTTTTTTTCAATATAATTAATTTTTCTGTTCGCATTTTCTCCCCGAGGAGTAAATACACGTATTTTCTCCCCGAGGAGAACGTTTTCTCCTCGGGGAGAAAATATTTTCTCCTCGCGGAGAAAATTCGAACAGAAAAAATAATTTTACATGTATTGAAAAAAAATAATCAATGATACTTTCTAGCCACCGTAGGATGGAGCCAACAGTCCCTGGGTTTCCGCCCCAAACTCAATGTCATCAAAGCCACCAGTTCATCTTCCTCGTTGTTGTCTTCCTCCTCCATCATTTGCATGACGACCTCGAGATCCATTGCTTCCTCGTATAGGAAAAGGACACCAGAAAATTTTTCGTCTGCTTATATACTGCATTCTAGCATACGTTACGTGTTTTTATGCACAAACGCACCTTCGATCGCAGTTAAAAATCGCATTAGTATGTGCATGCACAAATGCGATGACGCGAGCGTTGCCGCATGCGCCAGCGCAACGGTTCTAGTGTAGGGTGGGTATACATGTACACGCGATTCGCACAACGAGCGATGGTTCTTTGTTATTTCATGCCGCAGTGCCTTCCAAACAAAAGCAATTCGCGTGCGATTCCAAATCGCTTTGCGAATCGCTTCTAGGGTAGGGACACACCTGACGCGATTCGCATGCGATAGGGCGACGCATGCGCCAAAACCTTTGTTTGCGTGCAGTGCGGCGGAAAATAACAAAAAGGCGTTGCCGCATGCGTCAACGAATCGCGTTAGGTGTGTCCCTACCCCTAGTGTGCACCCACCCTAAAGGCCTGTATCCACTACAACGGTTTGCGGTGCGGTTTGCGGCGCGGGAGCGATTTTCACAGGCATTGAGATAACTAACACGCCATGTATTGTTAAACCATCGAAGGATTATCCAAAACCCTGTGAAAAAATCCCGGCGCGGCAAACCGCAGCGGTAACCCGGACTAGTGGATACAGGCCTTAAGGCCTGTATCCACTACAACGGTTTGCGGTGCGGTTTGCGGTGCGGGAGCGATTTTCACAGGCATTGGGATAATTAACACGCGCCATGTATTGTTAAACCATCGAAGGATTATCCAAAACCCTGTGAAAAAATCCCGGCGCGGCAAACCGCAGCGGTAACCCGGACTAGTGGATACAGG